>JAGKTI010007377.1:0-10102 GCA_018397915.1 Birgus latro
GAGAGAGAGAGAGAGAGAGAGAGAGAGAGAGAGAGAGTTTCATAATCTTCAACTGAAAAACAGGGAATGCTGGTTAGAAACTGTAGATTTTAATTATTTCTAAGTCCTTCAAAATGATTTCTTTATGCTTTCATAATACTACCACCAGATGGTTTTATGCAGCTTAGGTATTACGCCTTGTATTGAAAGGGCCAGACACAAACTTCTTGAATCTTTTAGTTCGATGATATCATCATTTTATTCATGATACCGTCAGACGATTTTATTACCTCAGGAACGACCAGTCGCAGAGAGGGAATTAACTACTAATCTAACTGCTCCAATCTTACCATCCCTAGAAAATTTATTGCGCGAAAAGACAACAGTGAGGTATGACGTGAGAGAATAGTGATGAGTATTCAAAGGTGCCATGTTCTTAATGTATTTTCTTATCTCCTGCTCGTACGAAAGTCTTCCATAGTCCCAAATATAATCTGCAAAAAGATGTTGCAAAATACAGTATCACCATGTACGAGTAATATTTCAAAGCATTCCAGATACTTTCTACACTTTATATTATAATTATCCTGTTGACAGCAGCCGAATATTCGATAATGTGTTGACACGGTTAAATAGGGTAGGAGAGGGGTAGCATGGGCAGGGTGCGTTGTAGGTTATATAGCATCATGATACTGCATGATACAAAACAATCTTATCGTGTGAAAAAAAAAAAAGCTTACTTTTATTCCTTGGTAAACTCGGAAATAATTAACTTTTACTAAGGTGACTTATAAATTCCAAGAAGGCGTAGTGACTTTACACTTGACTTTTGATCTTCGCTTTCATACTGTAAGAAAACTTCGTGCCTGGTTGAATATTATGACTAATTTCTTTGGACTTGATTGACTTCCAAGTAACAGAGGAATACACCTCTATTTTACAGTTTCAGCGATGCCACCGTGACATTCATAAAGATTAAAACGAAAGTCATAATGAATGTGATTCTTACGTAGTCTCAAAAGCACAATAAGTTCGCCTGCCTCAGTTTGGCGGAAAATTTCGTCCTTCTGCAGCTAATTTCCCTTATCTTAATAAAAAGGCAACACTATGACTGCACATCCTTTTTCACAGCACCTCTTCGTGACCAGAATCATATTCCAAAGTCAGTCTCTTGCTACAGCTGAACACTCAAGATGGAGATACGGCATATTTAGTTCAAGTAGATAAGAGTATATCACCATATTCTAGTTTTAATTTTTTGTTACAGCTCAACATTCGTAATGGAGAGATAACGATTTTAGGCCAAGTTAGTGTAAACAGAGTATAGTTTCGTATTCTAGTTTAAATCTTTTGTTACATTCCAGACTGGGTGATGACATGTTTAGTCCATGTTAAAACAGATGGAGGATAATCTTTTTCCTTTTAGCTGCAGAGATGGCAATTTTAAACCAAGATAAAGTGAGGAGACTGTAGTTTTTTTTTTTTTTCTGACTGACGATGTGGCAGTTTTAGTCCAAGACAAAATTAAAGGAATACAGATTTATTCTCCCGACTCGCAGTATGAGATTGGTGCCACTTCTGTTTCTGGCCACCTTCACCTCGGCGTCCTCGGTCACCTCCCTGCTGAGGTCGACGCTGGAGGTGGAGGCGGGGAGGTCCTGGGGTGCTGGAGTGTTGCTGGAGGCCGCTTTGGGGAGCACCAACACCTCCTCCACTACATCCCTGGCCCGGTCCAGGATCAAACGCCAACTGATCAACTTTCCCAGTGACGCCATTATGGGTTTCTACTTCAAGCTGGTCGTACCGTACTGGTCCCTTCCCAGAGTCTGTGAGTACTCTATTTATTTATTTATTTTTTAAGATGGTCCTAAACCTGCCACAGCTACCCATCTTGTTTACCTTTCTCAGCCATTGATGGATATTAGTTTCAAATAATTCTTTCACCTTAACTTGGCTGAGATTTTAGTCCTTTTGCAGCTTATCTGACGAAGTTAAGTGATGGAACAAGACACTACTGCCTATACATTTACATCCTTTCCATAGCACTTCTCCGTGGCCAGCGTTATATCTCAGTATTAATTTCATACTACAGCTCAGCATTCAAGATGGAGAGATGGCATTTTCAGGCCAGGTTAAAGTGACCAGAGTATAATAAAGCTTGGGGGAAATAGTTATATGAATGAGTGGGTTGAATTTACATACAGGAAATACATGGCAAGATTAACCTCTTGAATAGGAACGTGTAATTTTTATTCTGTTCTCTCTGAACCAGAGACGCATTCACTTCTTTACTCTTGAGATATATGAGAGAGGGGTGTGTGAGTTGAAGGTAGGACAGCCTAATCGCAAAGAGCAGGGCGACATGGAGGCGATTTGTTTGTGACCACTCCTCACGGGATAAAGGCATCTGGCCATAGACAGACTGATAAACTCTTGCTACTTTAGACTTTTTTTTTTTTTTAATTCAGCTTAGACTTCGAAGTAGCGAGTGCGATGCTTACAGCTTTCATTAACTACATCACTGCGATATATATATTTTGAATAAGATAACGCTTAAATTACAAGAATAAAGTGAATAAAGAAAAAATAACACAGAATTAGTTTAAAAAGTAGTGGATGATAGCCTAGTCGATGGCTCTACACCTCTTAAGAGATAATATGATCAGGATGTTACTTTTCTTTAGTCATTTTTCTCCGATGATCTATTTTTTGCTTTCCATTAAACTTGTCCTAAAATTGCCATCTCTCCGTCTGGAATGCTGAGCTGTAACAATAGATTAACACTAGAATATGATGCAAGTCACAAAGAAGTGGCACTGGGCTACGGGAAAATAAGCTGCAAAAGGACGAAAATTTGGACCAAGTTCAGGTGAAGCGTATAGCAATGAAAGCGTAAATGATGGGTATATCTAATCTCTCCTAAAAGCTGAACATAATCGCCTCGCAATAGGAAGAATGAAATAAGCATAAGGTACTCGAGGAGAAGGAGTTAATGTCGTCTTCCAATCTCACCTTGTCTCCTACGTGTATGTTCACTTCCACGAACACTGTCTCACACGTTCACTTTACTTATTGTCTCTCACATTCACTCTGCTTTTGATGGTTATAACCTTCTCTATATCAAACAGCCACGAAAGGAGCAACAGATCTTTAGCTGTTTGCCCTCCTTTCCCTTTCCTTTGTACTTTCATCCCACTAGCCACGAAGGGCGACTACCGCGTTGAAGTGACGTTCGAACTGCCCGACTCGCTCCCGGGGCTGGAGAGGCGGAAGAGGTCACTGCAGAAGGAACGTGCCGCCTTGTACCAACTTATCGAGGACTTCTTCTCAAAGTTAGTCTCGTTTGGTTTGGTATTCCGCAACTCCTCTTCTTTAGCAATTTCATAGAGGACATTTTCTCTTGGGGTTTGTGCTAGTGGCTTTAGGGATTTCATAACTTCTTCTTTAGTGATTTATTCTTTATATCATATTTAACTTCACGGAGGACTTTTTCTCTAAGTTTATGGGGTGTGGTTTGTATTTCAGGTGGCTTTAGGGATGTCATAACACCTCTTCCTTAGCGATTTATTCTGGACATTTATACCAACCCATTAGTTGGGTTGGGTTCGGATTTTAAGTAGCTTTAAGGATGTCATAACACCTCTTCCTTAGCGATTTACTCCGCACATCATACCAGCTCATTAAGGACTTTCTCCTCAGAGTTGGTGGGGTTGGGTTTGCTTATCAAGTGGTTCTGAGAATTTCATAACACCTCTTCATTAGCGATTAATTCTGCACATAATAACAGTCCATCTAGGACTTCTCAGTGTCAATGAATGTAGGTAAAGTGGATTTAGAGATTTCGTAACACCTCCTCCTCAGCGATTTGCTCTGCTCATTATACCTCAGTATCCTCATGATGCAAACAATTTCAGTATTAAAACGATAAAAATACCAAACGAGGTAATGCTGAAGTGCAACATGCAATATAAAACGCTAAGGAAAATTTGCAACGAAGCCTCCTATACCTCCTGTACTATTGCCCCTTAACTCGCACCAAAACACGCGTAAGAATGTGTGTTGGGGCCGTATTCTCGTCGGCTTAAAAACTTAGTAGCACCTATACCTTACCAATTTATTACCTTCGCAAGAAAAGTGAACGAAGGATATATTTTAACCTATGTCTGCTTGTCTGTTTGTATGCATATATCTAAAAGTTGTTATCGGATGCCAATGAATACTGGTGGATAACTGGGCTGTGGGCCAAGGAAGAGTTGATTGGATTTTGAGGTGGATCCGGATCCGGATGCAAAAATAAATAGTAAATTTCATTGGTGCTGGAGGAGGTTTGTGTTTTCTGAGACAGTGTAATGGGACGGTTTAGGCCCGTAGAATTAATTTACTATATAAGACAGTTTAAGTATTTTTCTAGTACGAAAGAGTATTTTCTGGCTTTGAATATAGCACGCTAATTTATTTTTCTCAGTTATGAATTTTAACCCGATATAAAAATGATACCGCATAAGGAACATAGCAAAAAAATAACCTGAAAAAAGGAAAAACAATTTTCCTAATGAATAAGTGTTGAAGCTTCCAAAGCTGATGGGACAGTGGATCGCATTCTAGTCTGTTAAGGAGACTCTCTAATAGCCTACCTTTCCCATAGCTATTAGTTCCCACACTACACCTAATTGTTCTCCTGTACGAAATTTATGCCTTTGTAACAACACAGATACCATAAATATCGCACAAAGGATTATTCATGAGCTGTATGCAAAAACAATATGGCAAGGTAAAGGAATTATGAAGATACCTTAACCAAAAATTTGTGTGTGTGTGTGTGTTGGCAGGGCAGGGCTGGACGGAGCTGCCTGCGTACTGAGGGCGGTGTGCGAGGTGGCAGAGGCTCCGCTGGACGAGTATGGATTACTGGGGGAGTTCATCACACTTGTATTCGCGTAGGTTAAGACAATTATTATTATCATTATTAACACCCTCATCTTCATATGTTAAACTCAGCTGAATAAAATCCTCTGGTATTAGCTGAAACAGAATGTTAGACATGTTGCGACCATGAGAGGATTAGTCCTTTCAGCACAGTTACTGAAGTTAAATATGATTCCTACGTACTGCCAGTGTAGCATGAATGGCACTGCAATGTTGTTTAGGTTCATATCGAATTCGGCGGATGTTCTCAGAGTACCAAAGAGAAAAAAAGAAAGAAAAATCGAGAGGGAATGGGGATTGTAAAGCTTCCCCCAGTCAGATCTCCTATCCACAATGGTTTTATACATTGATGAGCGAAGTACAGTTTCTATGTTATGTACTGTACGGATGGAATATTTTTATTACTGATTATTACTGATGTACAGCGGAAGTTTAATAGACGATTAGGTGGAACACCCCCAAAATAGTTGGAGGAATGTATGGGTTGAAACTTAACATATACCTGTTTTAATTACCTGTGTTGCAGTGCCGGATACAGGGCCAACGGAGGCAGCCTTGAACACATGCAGGCTGAGGAGTACGGCAGGAGCCACGGCGGGTGTTGGTCCGCCTTCCCAGACTGTCCCATGTCCGTGCGGGAGCTGCTACACGAGTTCTTTATCAACAACGGACACATACCCGAGACCGCCAGCACGTAATCTTCATCAGCAACGGACACGACTATGTAGTCTTTACCAACAACGGACAGAAAACCAGCGCACAGTCGTCATCGACAACGGACACCACCATGTAATCTTCGTCAGCAACTGACACCACCACATCATCTTCACAAACAACGGTTACATACCTGAGGCCGCAGCACGTAATTATCATCAACGGATATGAAACTACCACGTCATCTTTATCAACAACGGACATATACCCGCCAGTACTAGCACATAATCGTCTTCATCAGCGGACACATACCTAAAGCCACCAGCACCTATATTTCATCAACAACAAACAGATACCTTAATACGCCATCACGTAAGAGGTTTGTGGCTAGCGCAAGAAGCCTCAAATTATCAATGACCCACCAATGAACTCTAGCTATTTGTCAATCTCTTATCCGCATTCTCACACTGTCCTATGTCCACCAAGGAACTAGTGGACGTGATATTCATAAACGACGGAAAGACACCCAAGGATGCCCGCCAGAATTGCAAAACTAGCTTCACAGACTCTGTTAAACATTTTCTCAAAAGGTGTTAGAAAATAGCTAAACATAAGAATCTATAGAAATGAACTTGCTCTTAGGTGTTAGAAAACTGCAGAGCACAAAAATCTACCGAACAAAAGCTATAACTGCTACAATAATACAAATATTTGGTTATGATCACTGAAGAATTGTCGCTAAATGGAAGTAAAAACCTCAGATGTAGTTATAAAGCCACTAAATTAGCAACAATAACACCAAGAAGCATGTAGGTGCGGTGTGGCCAGTGCAAGGAGTTTCAGTGACATACACATGAAGTCTGCCTACCATTCTCTCCTTGTTGTACAGTATAAAACCCCATCCTGTGAAGACTGGTGGCAAAAAATCATTCAGATATTGTGTCTGCTAAACAACAGCTCCGCCTCCCATGGGATGAGGTCTCCAGTTTAAATATTGCTTTTCCGGAGAGGATTTGGCTGATTTAAAGTTTGATTAGATATTTATTAATTACATCTTGGATTATGTAACCAGTTTGTTTGAGCTAAGCACAATAATGTACCGCAGATTAGATGACAAAATAGTCTTAGGCACGAACACTGGTACGCTGTAACCCTTAATTTTGTCATATTGTTAAAACTGAATAAACTTTCATTATCATTTAATTTCCCCTGCTTGATTATCCTGGTTAATACAGCCTACCATTCGTACTATAAGAAATTTGCTTTCTTTATTGCATACTGAAATCTGAGTACAAAGATTAGTATAGAAAATCTGAACCCCGATACACTTCACCTAGTCTCCGTCATGTGCTTGTAGCCATGGATCACAAACAAGACTTAGGTAATTCCATTGTTCTCCTCGTCTCATCAACACCAACCTGTAAACAGGTCAATGTAGCTGAGGAAGAGAGATTTACCAGCAGAAATATCACAAAGTTCTCTATTTGTCATTAACCCTTCACTACGAGGACGTCTTTCTTGCTATCTCCAGATTATTTTACTCAACTTCAGGAGAGATATCTTGTACCGAAGGAGTTAACTGTGGCTGTATCTAACCCCCCTCGTTTGAAAAATCTTCTGGAGGTAGCGGGAATGGAATGCTAACTACGTCATTGGCGTGAAGTGCTCAGCTAAATACGAAACTAAAATTAAGCAATGTGGCGACGTGAGTAAATGGGTGGAGAGGGAGTTAGTGAACGAGTGACTGGAGGGTGAATGAGTGTGTGAGTAAATGAGTAAATAAGTGAATGAAAGAGTGAAAGTGAGTGAGTATATGAGTGAAAAGCAAGCAAGTGAATGAGGGAATAAGTGAGTGAGTGGTGAGCAAGTGAGTGAATGAGTGGGAATGAGTGAGTAGGTGAACGAGTGAGTGATTGGGGAGTGAGAGAGAAGACAGTGGCTGAGTGAGGAGAGTGAATGAGTGAGTGAGGAGAAAGTGAGTGAGTGAGTAAGTGAGTGAGTGGGAAGTAAGTGAGTGGCGAGTGAGTGAGATGAAAGTGTTTGACGGAGGAAGTGAATGACAGTGAGCGGTGAATATGAGAGTGACTGACTGGGTAGTGACTGAGTTACTGAGTGAGCGACTGAGTGAATGAGAGAGCTAGTGCGGAGACAGTGAGTGTGTAAGTAGGGAGCAAGTGAGTGAGTGAAATAAGTGGGGATCAAGAAAAGACTTGAGTGCGTGTGTGTGGGGGGGGGGAGAATGAGTGGAGAGAAAGTACGTGGGAATGAGGGGAAAGGAAGTTGATATACAATGTGGTGGGGGCGGGGATAAATGGAGATGGAGTGATGTGGAGAGTTGGAGTGGATAGAGTGTCTGAACAAGGAGAGTGGGAGAGAGGGAAGTGAGAGGGGAGGGAAGGAACTGAGACTGAGTGGGAGACATAGTTGTATGGGGAGGAAGGAGAACTAGATGTGAGTGAGAGAGCAATATGGAGAAAATGTGAGTGGGGAGGGAAGAAGTTTAAGAAAAAGTGAAGCTTGAGTGTCGAGGAAGGCGTTGAGGAAAAAAATGGAGAAATCAACAGGAAAGAGGAGTGTGGAGGGGAGAGGAGGTTGTGGTATTGTGTGTTAGTGGGGAGAAACTGGGGGAGAAAAAGTAGAAGATTAATGGAAAGGAAGGAAGGGGGAAGAAAGGACAAGAGAGGAGGGAGAGGGCAGGGGTAGGAAACGGGGAAGTGATAAAGGGAGGAAAAGGGAGAAGCAAGAAGAAAGGAGGAAAGGAAGAGATGAAAAGAATAAGAAACTGTGGGGAAAAGAGAGGAAAGAAAGGAAGGGGGAGGTGTGAGAGGGTGAGGAGCTAAGAGGAGGGGTGCCGTGAGAGGAAGAAAGGAATGTGAGAGGAGTGGTGGGGGGCAATACAGGATGAAGGAAAGGGGAGTGGGGGATGGAGCAGTGGCGAAAAGTAACGGGGAGAGAGAGAGAGAGAGAGAGAGAGAGAGAGAGAGAGAGAGAGAGAGGATAATGTGGGTAATGGGAAAGAGAGAGGCGGAAGAAGACAGAAAGGGTGGATGGGGGATAGGGCTGAGGGCAAGAGGAAGAATGAAGAAATGAAGAGATGTGTATAATATCTAGATGACTATTCACCAGTCTTACTCTGCCCTGACTTTGGACTATTCGATTCGTTCATAGGTTAGTTTTTGCGCTGTTTGTCATCTTTTAGCTCATTTATTTTCAATTTTTCTTTTAATTTTTAAGATAGAGAAACCCACACTTTTTACCAGACTTCTGATCCTGGGTGTATTCCGCATCCTAAAATTATTTTGAATTTTTCGACACCACTCTTTCGACACGCCATTATCTTTTCCAAAACTTAATTATCTCTTTCAACACTTCATTTTCTTTTTTGACACTTCATTATCTCTTTCGATACTACATTATCTCTTTCGACACTTCATTATTTTTCTTGACATTTCATTATCTCTTTCGACACTTCATTGCCTCTTTCGACACTTCATTATATTTTTTGAACCTTCATTATCTCCTTCGACACTTCGTTATCTCCGTCGACACTTCATTACCTCTTTCGACACTTCATTACCTTTTTCGACACTTCATTACTTGAGACCAGTCAGGAAATCTCACTCTCATCATCTCGCGTTATTTGACATAGGTACACGTCCGCTCACTCTTTCCGCACTCTTTTTACCTCCACTCATTCTGCCTCCACTCACTCTGTCTTTATCCATTCTACCTCCACTCACTCTATCTCCACCCATTCTACCTCCAGTCACTCTGTCTCTACTCAGTCTACCTCCAGTCACTATCTCCACTCATTCTACTTCCACTTACTCCATCTTCACTCATTCCACCTCCCCTTACTCCATCTCCACTCATTCTACCTCCGCTCATTCCTTCTCCACTCACTCTTTACGCACTCATTCTACCTCCACTCTATCTCTACTCATTCTACCCCGCTCACTCTACACTCATTCTGCCCCCACTTACTCCATCTCCACTCATTCTATTCCCAGTCACTTGACACTTCTACCGGCTTGGGCTACAGTCGAATATCACAGTCAGTCTATCTGTCTGTCTACAACCAGAAACCATAATTCCGTAAGAGGTGGCCACAAACAAATCGCCTCCATGTCGCCGTCCCCTGCCATCTCGTTGCCCTCCCCCAGCTCACACACCCCCTCTCTCATATACCTCTCCGTTCTATTCCTCCATCTCGTCTTCTGTCTCCCCTTCTCTCTCCCCCCCTCCACCTCACTCACATACATTCTCCTCGTTAGTCTCTCACTCTCCATCCTCTCCACATGGCCAAACCACCTCAATGTATTTCTCCCAGCGCTCTCCATTACATCCACATCCACACCACAACGCTCCGCTTCCTCATTTGTCAGTCTGTCTCTCCACGCAACTCCACATGCTCCTCCCAAATAACTCATTTCCACCGCTCTCGCCCTTGACTTATGCCCTCCCAACAAGACTCAAGCTTCACTTCCATATGTTAGAGTTGTTATGACAATACTATCATGCAGCGGCGTTTTCACTTCCATGT
>JAGKTI010007377.1:10222-25391 GCA_018397915.1 Birgus latro
CATGCAGCGGCGTTTTCACTTCCATGTTCACTTCCCTTGTTCTCATCACAATCAAGGGTAAAACTGAGAGAGAGAGAGAGAGAGAGAGAGAGAGAGAGAGAGAGAGAGAGAGAGAGAGAGAGAGAGAGAGAGAGAGAGAGAGAGAGAGAGAGATTGATTTGACCCCAGTGGGGCTAGTTTATTGGACACCCCACACCTCATCCTGTGAAGGGGCGGCGTCAAAAGAATACATAGATAGAGCATCATACAAAGAATTTAAAAGGGGTATCCAAAAGGAAGGCAGTATCTCAGCGAGATGCATTCCTATCTGCATTACAAAAGTCTTACAATAGTATATCAACATAAATATAACTCATTTTATAGTATCAATAAACATAGGATGAAAGAGTTGAACGAACTGATCACACATATATGAAATAAGTTCTCAAGTTGACAAACTGATAATAGTTGTATTAGGATAAGTATATTTTAGGGGCAATTGTTGTGTTACTGAGGAGAGGCAAATAATTTGTATTTCCTCAGTATTTTTCTGACAATATCATTTTCTAACATAAATTTTGCCTGACTCTCTATTGTCTTAAACTGAGCATTCCTGTACTCACATATGAGTGGACATTCCAATAAATAATGCTTCAAAGTGTGTTTGTTGGGTTGTTCACATACTTTGCATTTCCTCATCTCCTCATCAACCTGCCAACCCAGTTCCCAGGGGTAACAGTAGCCAAGCCTTATTCTTGCATGTACAGAATCAGCCCACCTACTTGTATGTCTGCCATATACGTAACTTGACGTCAGTGCTACTGTGTTGTAGTAGTGTATGGAAGTGCTGGTGTCGTGTTCTCTGAGTCTAAGGTCAGTCACCCTTTCTTTTTTGTATGGTCAAGATCTTTCTTTTAAGTTGTCTAAGTGAAAGTCCCAGGTCATAGTCACAAGTGTCGTTGTTAGAAGCCTCCTTGGCTAAAATGTCAGCTCTTTCATTACCCGGGATTCCAACATGTGAGGGGATCCAAACAAATTTGACCATTACACTGATCTCCCTAAGCTCTGCCACAATCCGCCTGATCCTGTGAACAAGGTCAGGGTATGTGGGGTGAGGGTCAGAGAGAGACTGCAGAGCAGACATGCTGTCTGTTAAGATGATCGCATCTTGTTTCCTCAGACAAACTTGTTCCAGTCCATTCACAAGTGCTACAAGTTCGCACTGGGTGGATGAAGCCCAGTCATGTAGCCTTGTGAGTGTCTCAGCTCCATGAACAAAGCTGCCCCCACTTACAATGGTGACAGCAGCCCCAGCACGTCCAGTCTCTGTGTGAAGAGAACCGTCACAGTATACTTGGTCTTTGTCTTCCCCTGCCAGACTTGATATAAGTGTCATAAAGTCATCTTTGAGTGTATACGGCAGAAGGTCAGCTTTTTTTGTGTCTAATTTAGTGAAGGCGATGTCTAGTGGTCTCTCCTCCCAGGGCGGCAGTGGTTCACCCCAGTCCCAGTCTCCTAAATGATGATCTGTCATTTGGAAGTTGACAAGGTTTGCAGCAGTTATATGAGTCCAGTCCCTGCCAGTCAAATCTTCTAGCCTTAATAAATTTAAGAGTTCTGTTTTAGGTAGTGTGTCTCTCTTGTCTCTCAGTGCTCTGACTCCTGTTAGTGTATTTATCTCCTTAATCCGTTCTGGGATAGAAGATAACCCTAATTCTAGTCTAAGATTAGACACTTTAACATTCTTTGGGCATGCTAGAATTAGTCTCATTGCTTCATTCTGTATTGTGTCAAGCTTGTTAAGTTTATCAGCAGGCAAACAAGAGAGAACTGGAGCGTGATAATCAATGACTGATCTTATATATGCAATATACATCATTTTTAAAACTGGAATAGAGGCCCCCAGACCCTTCCAAGACATCACTCTAAGAGGCCTAAGCCTTTTCATACATGTTGTCATGACCAAATCAAATTCAGCATTCTTTCCCCTAATATTCCCAACATATACTCCTAAATATTTAATAAAGTCAACTCTTTTCAGTGGACTCCCTTGCAAGTAAAGAGGATTTACATAACTGGACCCTTTTGTTATGTATTTGGTCTTTTCGGCTGATATAATTAAGCCTAGCTCATCACACATCTCTCCCAATAAATCTAGTGATTTTTGCATATCACGATGATTCTTGGCCTGAATTAAAATATCATCTGCATAACTGATGCAGCTCACACCATTTGGGAATTTTAAACTTACTATTTTATTCATCAAAATATTGAATAGTGTGGGACTTAACACCCCTCCCTGTGGGGTACCAAGTTCAAGCTCAAATGTGTTAGATTTCTTTCCTTGAAAAACAACATAAGCAGTTCTGTGGCAAAGATAGTCTTTAATCCAGCCAAGTAGTTTACCTTTCACACCAAAATTCACCAACTCATTAAGTATTATATCATGATTAGCCACATCAAAGGCACCCTTTAAGTCTAGAAATAGTGAAAATTTACTATTGGAATTTGCAAGATATGATATAATACATGATGTTGTATTTCTGCCAGAAATGTAACCATTAAGATTTGGGCTTAATAAATGCCTAACTTTATGTAACAACCTGTTTAGAATTATTCTTTCAAGTGTTTTACAGAAGCAAGACAATAAGGAAATAGGTCTCATGGCTGTCACAGAACTTGCCTTAGGAACAGGAACTATGACAGCTCTTTTCCATTCAGCGGGAATTTTACCAGTTTGGTAGCTAAGATTAAAGATACTGAGCAGTGGGTTGCCCTTTACTTCAGCCATAGCACTAAGAATGGGATAGGTTATGCCATCTTCACCTGGGGCACTAAATTTATTGTTTTTCAAGGTTCTTTTAAGTTCAAATGAGGTTATTTCTTTACAAGTGTCATCCTTCAGTGCTATTGCTTGTTCAAGTTGTTGGTGAAAGAAGTGTAGCTTTGGTGTTAGTTTATTCTGTATTCTGAGAGGGAGGTTGGTGAACTTGGAAGCTGACGCCCATTCATTCATGAGGGTTTGAGCATACTCTTGTGGATTAGGATGAGCTGAGGTTTGGTTTTTAACACCTCTGGCTATGTTAATTTTTTTCCAAATGATAGCTAATGATGTGTCTTTGTCAATATTGTTCAGAAATTCTATCCAGTATTTTTCTCTAGCTCTAATTTTCGCCTGTCTTGCTCTTTCAGCACAGGTCTTTAAAATATTTAGATTAATGTCTGACCTATCATCCTTCCAGTACTATTTTGCTACCTTGAGGAAATTTTCTGTAACTTGAACCTCTTTGTCATCTTTATACCATTTCTTCCAGAAGTTCTTATTACTATTACCAATATTTCTACTTTTAGTTTTGTGTTTATTCTTTGTTTTGGTTCTGTCCTGCTGTGACAGAAGTTGTTCAGTAAATTTAGTTAGATCATTTAGTAAAGAGTTAATGGTGTAATTTTTTGGGTAAGCTTCAAACCAATTATTCATATTTTCTAAAAATTTCCCTCTATCTTTTACAGGTAATTGTAGCCTCTTCCTCCAGCCAGAAACTTGCCTTTTTTTAACATCAAGTGTTGTTAACAATGCAGAGTGATCAGAAAAAAGATTGATTTGTTGCACAGAACAAGTTCGATAAGGTTCATTGTACAAACAAACATAATCTAGTCTACCTCCTAAAATATGTGTCGGTTCAGGCTGACCTATTAGTCTTAATTCATTACAAGAATTAACATAGTTATACCATCGACGTCCATTGGTATTAGTGAGATTATGGCTGTTAGGTGAGGACAAGGCCTCATGATTGGCATTTAAGTCGCCCATCATAAGAGTCTTCTCCTCATACAAGAAATCAGGAAAGTCATGTGGGTCCAAGCTATTACTTGGAACATACAAATTTACTATATTAATGATGTAATTGTCTAGATGTATTTTTAGAGAAATATTTTCAGTGTTTAGACCAAAAGAACAATAAAATCTTTCTACAGGAATAGACTTTTTGACATATGTAACTAATCCTCTAGCAGAATTTTCAGTGCAACTGTGAACGTGTGGAATATAATCTCTGAACCTAGGACAAAAAGATTCATTTACTCTAGTTTCCTGAAGACATATTATATCAACATCATGAGACAAAGCAGAATACTGAAGATCTACAAGCCACTGATATATTCCATTAATGTTCCAACATAATATCTTAATACCTGTTCCCACATCCTGTCTAGACCTATCCATTGTTCAATGCTGATTTGCCATTAAATTCTTCTACCATTCTTTGTAAGTTTTCTGCTTGGGCTCGAGAGAGAGAGAGAATACGACGCTTTGTCTGTGTCCAGATACAAATGTTGCAGTTACGCATTCAGAAGTATCAAGGGCGTCCACAGGATTTTTTGTAAGGGGAAGCAAAATAAAAGAAATTATACATATATGTGCGGTTATAATGTATCAAAATACACACACTCCAAACAGGCATAGGCATATATTTAAGTGAGTTACATGACTTACATCAAATGCATAAAGTGACAGAATGTATGAAATATACCTGACGACCGGGAGAGTTCCAAATACACTTCGGAATTCCAACGGGGGCAACTGCCCCCCCATTGCCCCTCCCCCCTCCGGACGCCCATGAGAAGTATAATTAGAATTCTGTCATTAATACGCTTATTATTTGGAATTCTTGGAGCGATACACAATCTATCAGGACAGTACGTTGATTGAACATTGGGCTCTTACATTTATGGTTAACATCCGGAAGTAGAACATAGCCATTAGAAATATTTCTCCTTATTAAAAAATACTGAAATAAAGTGCAGCTTCTAATTACAGTACAAACTTTGTGATCACCAGAATAATAATTATGATTAAGAATTAGACTATGCACGCAGTATCAGATTTGGATTTAGGGGGAGGGCCTATACTCCACTATTTTCAGCAGACCAATGATTACTTTTAATCAAAGGAAAATGTCATTTGCCAGAATATATGCAATGAATAATTGCACTTTCACTTGCCCATATCATTGTTCTTTAGTGATTAAAACAACTAAAAGAAATCAGCATTTTTTTTTATTCCTTAAGGGCCGGGGTAATTCTCCCAGGAATCACGCCCCCCTTTCACAAAGTGCTGTATCCGACCCTGTGTAATGGGATCTATAAAAAAGCCAGCTTTGCTTAGAGGCAAAGTGGGGATCCTCTCTTTGGCTCAGTGGTAAAATGCGTGCATATCAAGCGTGAGGGCCTGAGATCGAATCTCAGCCAGGACAGTGTGATTAATTTGTTAGTTTCAGTCCGGTTATTGTTGGTGGCAGCCGTGGGATGTGAGGCGAGGTTTGGAGGGCAATGATGTTGTTGGTTAGCTGACAGCATCCTAGTTCTTACGAGTATATCCTGGGAATGTGCTGTCTGGTGTGGTCAGCAGCATCCCCAGTGGTGGTCTCCGATGCTATGCTACCGTGTTTGAAACTGGCCAAATTAATCACCAAGGGGAGAAAAATGTGATGTAATGCGGTCAGTAAATAAGCCCGCATTGCTTAGAGTTAAAGCATGATTTCTCTCTTTGGCTCAGTGGTAACGAGTGCGCATATCAAGTGCGAGGGCCTGAGATCGAATCTCGGCCAGGACAGTGTGATTAATTTGTTAAGTTTCTATCTCTATCTATCTATTGCCAGAAACCTTGCCACAAACAAATCGCCTCCATGTCACCCTGTCCCCCGCCATTTCATTGCCCTGCTCCCAGCTCACACCCCCCTCTCTCATATACCGCTCCACTCCATCCCTCCATCTCATCCTTGGCCTCCCCTTCCCTCACCTCCCTCCACCTCACTCACATATACTCTCCTCGTCAGTCTCTCACTCTTCATCCTCTCCACATGGCCAAACCACCTCAGTGTGTTTCTCTTAACGCTACTTATCACATCCACATCCACACCACAGCGCTCCTTCACTTCCTCATTTGTCAGTCTGTCTCTCCATGTGACTCCACATGCTCCTGTCAAATAACTCAGTTCCACTGCTCTCACTTTTGACGTCTGTCCCTCCAACAAGGTCCAAGCTTCACTTCCATACGTTAGAGTTGGTATCACAATATAGTCATGTAGTAGCTTTTTCACTTCCACCTGTTTCTTATCACAGCTTTCAAGTTTCAGTCCAGTTATTACACCTGCAGGATGAATGATCCTAGGTGGACTGAAATTAACTACAATAAGTCTGAATAATCATGTAGAGTTCCACCAAGTTCCGCGTATATAGGAATGGTTCTTGTTTCAGATAATTCTTAACTTTCAACTTTGCTTAGTACTTTCTTAGCTACCTGCAATCCATAATATATCTCCTAAAAAGAGGACCAGCCAGCCGATTGTAAACACAGCACTGGCTCATAGCTTGAAACTTAACTGTGGGAAACTGTACTTAGGTCTGAACATAGCTTGAATTAAGGGGAATAGTCGGGACGAGGTAAACTAACATAAGTGGATGTGGATGGACCTGAAGTAACACCGGGACACCTTTTCTTCAGCAACTGATTCGGCATACAGTGCACCTATTTATCCTTTAGTATGTTACTGAAGCAAAATATCATCATCATCATCATCATCATCACTTTTTTTTTCCACACGTAAGGAACAGATATGATAAGGTAAAATATGAAAAACAAATCGTTAAGGAACAGATGCAGCCAAGCTTAGCTTAACTTGTATTGATATTGCTGGGCTGGTCTGGATATGGATGCTTTGACTGAAGTGTATGGCCTTTACCTGACCTAACTGGGCCGTTATGGATGTGTCGTGCTTTGATGAACTTAAACTAGCCTTTCTATACTCTTTTTTGCTCTAACTTGTTATATAATTGCCATATCTTAACATTCAGTAGTTACCTGTAACAATAGCTTAACACTTGAATTTGACACTGGTCACAAAGAAGTGCTATGAAAAGGATGTAGAGCTGCAGCACTGTATTAATCTGTCAATGAGGCGTGAAAGAAGCTGCAAAATGACGAAAATCTGAGACACGTTAGCGTAAAAACAGTAAAGTTCTGAGTTTATCCGATTGGTCGTAAATGAATCGGAGTATGAGCTGTATTCTAGGTGGCAACTGGAAGGTTCGTAGTCCTCTTTGGCGAGTTATTTTGTAGATTACAGCTTAGCACTGTACTGTATGCTTTAAAAATCGCTTTGGTAAAGACATAAGATGGATCAGTAACATACAAGAGGATACTGAGGGGTAGAATGAATATGAATCGATACGAAGGTGCTGGGGATGCTCAAGTCGAGCCACTTAAAATACACTCTTTTGCCTTGGCTTGTTAGGGATGGGATGTGAATTAAGGGACTAGGGAGACGATTTGTTTGTGGCCACCCCTTAAGGGATTAAGGTGTCTATCTATAGGCTACTGTTGATAGACAAATGGTTAGATAGTGAACCTTAACTCTGTCTGCCTTTCCCTGTGATTGGTTGTCTTCAGGATTTCACCGGAACATAATACCTAACATTGAGGGTTAATATCAGTGGCATAAAAAAGAATAATAACATTCAAGAGGCAAAATTAATAACTGAGGAAGAGCTGTTGCAGAACCTCCAGAGTCACTTAAAATAAGACCTTCAGTCTGAACACTGCAGTGAAATTAAGTGAGGGCTAATGTCCTGAAAAGGTGCACTCTTGAATAGTTTGTAAACTTCACTCCAAGGTGTAGCACTCGGACGTATTATACTAGGTCAGTCTTTTCACTGAAGGCCACCGAGAGCCACATAACGTAACCTAACCTAACCTTGCTTTTCCAGTGTCCCTCGGTGTCTCACGGTGGTCCTCGGTGAAAAGCCTAACAGAATTCAGGAGAAACCTCCATGGGTGCAGGAAATAGGGGGACTGGAGATGCTTTTTGTCCAAAGGAAAATAAGCAAATACGTTATTGATGTAGTATTTTTCTTTTAATGTTTGTTTCTTTACACGAATACCATATTGACTGGGAGCTGATGTAACAGCACAGAAAACAATCGATGATATGGCGAAGCTCAGCGATAAATCAAACTTTCGATGCTTATTTTTAAGCTATTACCTCTTTAAATGAGAAAAGCTTACTTGCTAAATGAGTATAAAATTTCATGATTCAGATTAACAAGATATCTCTTTGCGATTATTTTATAACACTTACTATCAGGCTGCACAATATCAGTTCACGTTATTTCACCTAAGCTACCTATAAAATGTTGACATACGTTTTCTTTATTAGTTTGTGTTGGTGAGGCTCACGTACACGGCTGGGGACAGAACATAAGCCGCTTGCTCATTGGTTCAAGTTTTCCCTAGCTCCCAAATATCCCTAGGTCAGGGATTTAACTCTGTCGTCAATGTTACTTGTTCACTTCATACAGACCTCAAAGTAGTTTTAATAATTCGAGTATACTACAAGTCCTTAGAATTGTTCTTTATTTAGGTAAAAACTTACAAAAACACCGAATTTTTAAATATTATCTGTATCTAGGGAATATCCTGGCGACGCAGATGAAGGCTGACGTGCTGCCCACAGTCATTACCCTCCATCACCACACAAATATCAGCTATCGAGTCAGCGATAGAAGATAACGAAGCTGTTCCATCATATCTTGTACAAAATGTCAGAAAAACGAGGTAGGTAGTGTCCTAATTCGGGGTAGAAGTCCACCATGATATTAAAGTAACCTAGAACTTAATGGACGCTCAAGAATAGGGAAACTTATGAAGCGTAGTTTTCAGGATTATCATTAGCGTACGAAATTATCATCGAGGACGTTTTTATTTAGTTTTTTTTTTTTTAATCAATTTTAATCATAAGGGGCGATTTAGAGTTCCAGAATATGTTAGTGTTTAGAACATGAAAGCTGCTTAATTGACTTTTTGGTTCTTTAGCCAGGCTTTGGCCCAGGATATTTGTGTAGATTTGCTTTGTTATCACTGTTGGTTAGGTAACTAGTCATGTAAGAAAACAGATTTTTTTATTTAATTCTGGTTATACAGCTGGTAACTTGCAAAGTGAGTGCTCCATGAAATGAATAAAAGGGCTATCACATTTGCCTCAAGAATCCTGTTTGCCGGAGAAAAAGTATTTTTGTTGAGGAATGCATCTGGGTGCATATTCCACCGAGGTAAAATTTGGCTGACTTTGGCTGCGACGTAGGAGTCCTGCCAGGGAGACCATGGACAGTTTACTTCGGGAAGTTGTATGGTATGCTTCTTGCTTCTTTTTCTCTGGTAAGTGATAAGAGAAGCATTAACCTACGGATTATTATTATTTAAAGATTTCATAAAAGCCTGTAGTCCCATCCTGGAGTACTTTCCTGATTTACTTATGTATATGGTACCATCTGAAATGCTCTGTGCTCCTTTGAGTAAAGTTAAATATTTTATCCTGTACATTTACTGATTTCCCCTCCCCCCCATTTTGCTGTAACTTAAACATAGTTCAACTTAACCAGTTCAAATACATGGGAGGGTAAGGGACATACGTTTCTTTTAGGGCTCCCATCTATTGATCAATCTTGAATGCGGTTTCAACAAAGACATCTTTCAATGAAATCAATAGTGTTACAAGTTGACAATAAACTTTATCACAATTATAAAAAGGAAAAATTATGTAAATATTTGTATTACAGGGAGTCCTCAACTTACGAAAATAATTAGTTCCTGAAGGTCTTCTGTAAGTTTTTTTTCATAAGTTGTTTTTTCCCCCTTAAACTTCTATGAATCTTAGTAGCCCTTATTTTCATGCATGTATGGTTAATATAAACAAGCATAAATACAATAGTGGTAGGTGGTGGCGACCATCATCCACTCACTTGATATAGTGCTGCCTACTTCTTCCTTACCCTTTACCATTCTTATTCTATGCCTGCCCACCTCTCTTCCTATTTCCCCCATCATTTCTGTCACTTCTTATTGCTCTTCTTTCCATTACAGGTGGCTTTACATTGAGTGACAAGCCAAATGGTTTCTTGTAAGCCAAGAAACCATTTACAACGCTAGGTGGTAACCATATAACCAAACCAAATGTGCTCCCTGTATGCCAACAAGTGGTTTGGTGGAGGGTTAGTGCCCCTTCCTGTAAAATAAATAACTCAAAGTCAAATGGCCACCCCTTATGGGATTATGGCATCTGGCAGTAGATAGAATAGATAGATAAATACAAAGATTGTGATATATTTATGTATTTGTACAGTACTGCGTAAGAAAAGTTCCTCGTCCTTTATATTTGTTCCTTCAGTTGAGGGATTCAGTTTCAACACACATGCCACATCATGCAGCCTCTCTCCTCTCTCCACTTCCATAATTATGTCCACTTTGGTTTCCATTGTAATTGCATGCCATTTTCTCTTGCTACCATCACCACTTTAACTACTTTTCCATTTCTGAGACATTTTTGGGGAAATAATCAAGTCTAAATGACAAAAATCGCAGCTGATGTTACTTGTGTTGATATACAACAATGCTCTAGGCTTCCAAGCAGGAGGAAAGTGGCAGAGCACAGTTGGCATCTGTTGGGGACCATGGACTTGTACTTGGTGTGCGGTTTGAATCGGTAAATTATGTTCATTTTTTTTTTTTACCCCTGAAAATTATTTCTTTCGTATCTGCAGATTTCTCATAAGTCGATACTTTGTGAGTAGAGGTCTGACTTTGCTTATATATCAGCCATTTGATGTTTTTGATGGGGAAGCCTGTACTTTATATCACAGGTTCAGAGGATAATCGTACATCTGAATATAAGAACACCTTAAGGTGACATAGGACCACCTCTTAGAAGAAAAAAAAAAGCTACCAGAACCTTTGAACTGATTCAGTGACTTTGTAATGGTCTACAGAAGTGCATTTTCAAGTATGAAGAGGATTAGCTTATTGCCAAACAAGGAAAATGTGATTACCATACCTAAAGAATAGTTTATGTTAGGTTAGCATGAAATAGATTAGGTTAGGATAAATAAGTTTGGGTAACAATAATTTTGATTATCTATCTATCTATCTATTGCCAGACACCATAATCCCGTAAGGGGTGGCCATTTGACTTTGAGTTATTTATTTTACGGGGAGGGGCACTAACCCTCCACCAACCCACTTGTTGACACGTAGGGAGCACGTATGGTTTGGTTATATGGTTACCACCCAGCGTTGTAAATGGTTTCTTGGCTTACAGGAAACCATTTGGCTTGTCGCTCAATGTAATGCCACCTGTAAAGGAAAGAAAAGCTGTAAGAAGTGACAGGAAATATAAGAGAAATAGGAAGAAAGGAGGGCAGGCACAGAAAAAGAATGATAAAGGCTAAGGAAGAAGTAGGCAGCACTACATCAAGTGAGTGGATGATGGTCGCCACCACCTACCACAAAATTTTGATTATATTTTGATAAATAGGCACTGATAAAGGTAATTTCCCTGGAAACTGGAGTTCAAAGATTGCATCTCTCTGACTGTGCACCACAAGATGGCATCCATCTGTAAAGAATCACTGCTTTTTAAAATGTTTGGCACTACTTGAAAGAAATAAAAAACATTGAAACTTGAAAATGCAGTCAGAAGATACATAAGAATCCCATGAATAGCTGAGCTACGGTAAGGGAAAAAAAGAAAATTGTAAAATATGTTGGTCATATGTCACTTTAAGAATTACCAAAAATAATAACTGCAGTAGGCCAGTTTGTTCATGCTAGATGGCTTTTACAGGACAGGGATGGTGAAGAAAGCCACTTGCAAGCACGACCTTGAGCATCGTAGATGATCATGAGTCTAGGAAATTATCTGAACTTTACTTGAAGGACATGTTTTGACACAGGTCACAGATCTGGAGAGCTGTTTGGTGATGACCTAAAATTTGATCCCAACATTGATAGAATTGTCTAAAGTAAATAACATTCCTGGATTGCTAAAAGAACTTTTAAGAATGATACAGTAGAGTGTTTTAGTAAAGACCTGTATATGCCCACATTTGGAGTATGCAGTGCAGGTGTGATCCCCTCAACTAAGGAGAAATCTTGATAAATTATAAAAAATACGACGACAATACGTGTGCTCCCATGTCCAAGAAATCTGGACTGCGAAGAAAGATTAGGAAGGTGAAATCTACCAGAACTTGAAGGTGGAAGAAAGGTAGGAGATATGATTGAAGTACCCTGTACTTAAAATTATAACAGGATTTGAAAACATTAACTTGAGAAATGTTTACAACCAGCAACACAAATCTTAGAAGTGACTCTAAGCAATTAGTATTCAAGAGGAGGTGGAATAAAAAAAAAACACTTTTATACAGAGAGAGATAAGTGATTGGAACAGGTTACTAGAAAATATTGAGTGCTACTTCAATAAACGTCTTCAAGGGTAGGTATGACGAATATAGATACAGAACTAGAGGTGGGCAATAAGATCTATGGGGACCATTTGTGAATCCTGTGGATGTTATTTGTCAGTCTAACGTATTGTAGAAAAAGATGCATCCCTGTCAAACATTGGCAGCACAAGGCACATTGTAGTGTGATAAGGTCTGTCTCTTTCAGGGAATTTGCACCTGGAATGATTCCTGCCTGAGACTTGAGGGACTAGTGCGAGACCATTGTAACGAGCAGTATTTTGTTTTAATTTTCATGAAACATGGTATTGGTATGTGGCCTGTGCAGTGTAGCCTGTATTATCAAGGAGAGTTTGTAGGAAATTTGTGATAGGCAGTTAGTTGTTTTCTTTTCTACCACATATGGAATTTTAGGTTTTCCATTTTTTCATTAAGTTGATCATTTCTTCAGATGGAGGCAGGGTGGGCATTCATCTGTGGTAATTTTGCAACATATGTGTTTGAGTAAAGTTCTGATTACCTGTATTAATCAGAGTAAGAAAACTCAGTCTCACTATGGCTCTCCAATGTACTGGAGTGAAAATAGCAAAGTGAGCATTGATTTTCTGCGAACCTTTGTAGCAGATTGGTAAGCAGTAATACCAGTTTTGTTTGGGGATTTAGGTCTAGTTTGCATTGCATAGGAGAGCTTATGTCTCTATCTATCTATTGCCAGACGCCTTAATCCCATAAGGGGTGGCCACAAACAAGTTGCCTCCATGTTGCCCTGTCCCCTTCCATTTCTCTGTCTTCCCCCCAGCTCACACCCCCATATCGTGTACATCTCCACTCCATCCCTCCATCTCATTCTTGACCTCTCCCCTCTTCCACCTCACTATCATCTATTCTCCTTGTTAGTCTGTTGCTCTCTACACTCTCCACATGGCTGAATCACCTCAGTGTACTGTTATTTCTCCTAATGCTTTCTATCACATCCACACCCACACCACAATGTCCCTGCACTTCCTCATTTGTCAGTTTGTCCTTCCTTGTGCTCCTCTCAAATAACTCATTTCCACTGCTCTCATTCTTGACTTGTTTCCTTCAAACAAGGCCCAGGCTTTACCTCCATACATTGGAGTTGGTATCACAATGCAGCACTATCATTCAGCGACTTTTTTACTTCTATGCCCACTTTCCTATTTCTTATCACTGCTTTCAAAGACCAGCAACTTTTCTTCCTTGTTATGCCCTTTCAAGCACCCACATTTTTTCATTTCCTTATCATCCATCCACACTGTGCATTCAGTGACTTTATTTCTCTCGAAGACCATAACTTTACTCTTCCCTGCATTCTGTTTTTTACACACTCTCAAACCATTCACCAAGCCTTGCATTCCCCTTCATCTTCAATTAACAGTGTAGTATCATATGCAAACAGCAATACAGGAAGTTTCCAAATGCAGCCCTCTCTTATTAGGACTGCTTCAGCATCCACTGCCCAACCTTATACTGTATTTCTTTTATAACCCCATCTGTACTGTATATAGATTGAACAACCATGGAGGCGTAACACATACCCGTTTCCATGCAACATGCAGTAAGAGAAATTCACTCAGTTCACTATTCACACGCACTTCAGCCTTACCCTCATACATAGCTGCTCTTCACAGCATGCAACAACTTCCTATATAGCTACTCCATGTATATTTTTTGTTTAATATTTTCCACATTCCTTGTGTATCTATTCTGTCATATGCCTTCTCCGTATCCATGAAGGCTGCATACAACTTCTTTCCCTTTTCGAAAAACTTTTCCACTAAAGTCCTAAGGATGAATATCAGATCCGCACAACCTCTACCCTTCCTAAAACCTCCCTGTTCTTCTCCAGCAAATTCCTCTGTTATTTCCCTGTCAGTAAGTATCCCACCATGTACTTAGCCTATTACTCTAAGAAGACAAATGCTCCTATGATTACCACACACTTCTTTTCCCCCCTTTCCGTGGTAAAGGGAATCATTATTGCTGACTTCCAATCCTCCGGGACTCTACGTTCTTCCCAGACCAATCTGCACATTGTCCATATCCATTTTACTACTGTCTCTCCCCCATGCTTCATCATTTTACCACACACCATCAGTTCCTGGGCTTTCCCCATTTTGATATTATTCATTGCTTCTACTACTTCCATCCTGCTGATCTCTTCCTTCCTTCTCCCAGCCATTCCCCAGCCACTTATATTACTTTCATTCTCTTTGTGTAACTGTTCCTTAATATGTCTCTCCATCTGCTCACTTTTTCTCCCCTCTTCACTATTAGTATATACGTGTCAACAAGTGGATTGGTGGAGGGTTAGTGCCCCTCCCTGTAAAACAAATAACTCAAAGTCAGATGGCCACCCCTTACAGGATTATGGCGTCTGGCAATAGAGTAGATAGATAGATTCACTATTAGTCTACCATTTTTATCTCACTCTCCTACTAACTTCTTTGTCACCCTGTCTAACTCTCTTTGCCTTCTTCCAGAACATTTTCATACATTCCCTCCACTTTAAACTCAATTCCTTCCAAATTCTTCATCCACTCTATACTCTCTCTTACTAATCTTTTCACTTCTCTCTTCCTCTGTGCATGTAAATCTCTCTCGTCTCTCAGCTTCCTCCATACCGCTGCTTCCCATCCACTCACTACTGTATATGCTTTCTTCTTTTGTGCCACAGCTTGCCTCACCCTTTCATTCCACCATACTTTTCCTTGCACATCCTTTCGTCTTCTCTTCAACCAACACACCACCTTACATGTTGTACAGATTTCTTCTGTGAATATCTTGCACACTTCTTCCACCTCCCCCATCTGCACCAAATCATATCCAATCACTCCTCCACTTCTCTATTATATTCTGCCTTTTTTCCATCCTCTTG
>JAGKTI010007378.1:0-29969 GCA_018397915.1 Birgus latro
TTTTAGCCACTCTTCAAAACGTGCTCCACCCAGCCTCTTCTCTCAATGCTTCCACAGCCACATACCTATTCATACCCAACATTATCCTTCTTACTCTACTGTGCATCACTTTCAGCTTCGCCAAGCCATTCATCATCCATGCCATTGTTTCTAATCCATATGAAAGTCCAGTCACTGCCATTCCCTTAATCTATACATTTTGCACTACAGCATACTTATTCACTCTACACTTATCCACATTTCCCAGTCTCCCCACCCACTGATTTGATCTAGATAAGATACCTATATATTTTATTTTTGTTCTTGATGCTTCCACCACCCAACATCCACGATCTTTCAACATCCTGATCATCACCATTCACTACCAACACTTGGCTCTTTTCATCACCAAATCTCACAACCAGGTCATTACCATACTCTGCCACCACATCTAGCATCCTGTTCATTATAAGAAGGGTACATTAAACATAGCCTTCATCAACTACTTCAGTACGACAGATCTTTCCTACGTTAAATAAAGCCGTCTGGAAGGAAAGAGAGAAAGAGAGTATTTTAAAATAGTTAGAGGGACAGGAGGTGGGATCTTCAAACATACAGTATTATTTATCATAAACTGCTTCTACTAACTGAAACTGATTTACAGGAGAGAGAGAGAGAACAGGTAGAAGGACAGGAGGTGAGAGTTTCAAACATATTATTTGTCATAAATTGCTTCTACTAACTGAAGCTGATTTACAGGAGAGACAGACAGACAGAGAACTATCAACAGCATTCCTAGCAAACTGAGCCACGCACTGTCTCTCATTATTCAAGCCCTTGGAATGCTGACTCTTCCTCACAGACATAACCATCAACAAATTTTTTCATTTAGATTCCAGAAGGATCATCAATTTACTGATGAAGGTATTTTATTTTCAGACTTTGCTGCCCACTCGACATCCACAAAATTCTGGAGATCCTGTTTAGGTTTGAGATACTCGTCCTTTCCTTGCTGTCTCTTTTTCTCTCATCTTTCTTTCATTTTCCTTCTGTTCTCATTCCCTTCTCCATCTCCCTTTCCTTCTGTCCTTACTTCTCCCCGTACTGTCTCTTCTTCCTCCCTGTCTTCTTGTATTCCACCTTTCACCATTTACTACCCTCTCCATCCTTCTCTCCCCAATCAAATATTATTGTCTCTCATAACACCATCCATTTATATGTGTATACTGTATTAAGCATTCATGAGGACATCACACATCTTTGTCTCACTCCAGCTGTAATCAAGAAGCTCGCACCTTGTTATCTACCTACTCTGGCACAGGTACTTCATATCCATAAAACTCTTAGCAAATTTAGTTGTCCCATTCACAGTTAGTATGCCTATGTGGCTTGAAAGTTAGCTGACAGTTATAAAAGAGCCTTGGGAAGCAGAAATTAAAGAGATTTAAGTTCACTTTTGCAATTACAGATAGGTGAGTATAAGTAGGTGACTACATACAAGTGAGTAGAACACCATCTATATAGTACTTTATACTCCCTTATTGAAGTCACTTCTAGATGTTTTGCTATAAAGTCAATTGGTAAACTACAGTAACTTTGCCTACTAACCATCCCATGGTTGGTATAACTCTAGTATTTTATTCCAGCTAATGTCAGACAGTTTACTATTGTGTATTTGACTCTAACTCAAGGAAGTCTGAAAGTTAATGCTTGTGTTATTACCATTAATCTTCTCATGGTCAAAAATAACTCCATCCATCTGTCCATTATCCAGTTCTAAGTTGCCCCGTGAGGAGCGTAGAAGCCCAGCACTAGACAAGTTGGTCCTGATATTTAATATGAGAGTGACCAGCCTCACTCATCTCTCAGTGGCATTACTTAAGCAATAAACCTCAATCAATCACCCCTTGGATATAAACCTACACAGGCTCAATCCAATTGGAGCGCTTTAATTACCAAAAATAACTCCACTAAGCTATTCCAGCTAGTTCTAGATGATTTTATTCAGCTGAGTGAGTCATAGGAGACCAAGTGTTAAAAGTTTCTTTGCTAGCTATTGTCCCAATTGTTCATTTTGTTTAAAGGCTTCAACACACAGTTGAAGAATAGTACCATACTTGCTAATCCCACATTACCTACTTTGAGGAAAAAAGGCCCGAGGTTTTGCTACAACAGTCCAGCACATTTATGGGCAAATGACCAGCTTATTTCCTTGGTGACAATGATCAAGAAACTTTCAGTCACCTCTTGGGAATTGATCCTATGTATTCTAACCAAGGGACAACCAGGCATCAAGAGAAATACAGTAAAGTACTGTATATGTATGTAAGAAAATACCTCATTATCATCATCATCTCAATGACGAAAGGATGGGGTGAAGTAGGACCTACAAAACAAGGAAAGGGAAAAACATGATAGGACAATTGAATAAACATACAACATAAAAAAACTTATGTTTTATCAATAAATACTTACATACGGTTTTACAAAGTAATTATCTAAATTAAAATGTCAGTCAAAATTCTTACATTTAAAGATCTGGCTATAATAAATGTCTGTATATCAGTATCAACCAGAAATTGTCACCCAACTCAGGATCGTATGTTAAGTGGCTCTGGAGATTTCATAACACCCTCTCCTTGGTGATGCATTCTGCACATTACACCTTAGTATCCTCATGTGTGTTGCTGATACATACCAAAGGTAAAGTAATGGTGTGGCATAAGCCGTGAGGTGCGTAGCCATAGTACTCATCTCCATAGGTTAGGTCACTGAGCTTGTAATGGGTTATTGAGCCACTGTTCTGGAACATAACACCACAGTGTAATCCAGGCTACCAGTTACCTCCCCTAGACATTACCATTGGTAACATAGGCCTTTGCACCTATGATAGGTTACGCAGTTACTATCCTAGGATATAAGGCCACTGCATCATCCACGTAACCACAGTTAACATCCGTCCATCATCTAATCCTATGTTGTCCCATGAGAAGCGTACGAGCCTGGGACTAGACAAGTTGGTCCTGACATTTAAGATGACAGTGACCAGCCTCACTCATCCCTGAGTGGCATTAAGTGAGAAATAAACCCCAACCACCCCTTGGATATAAACCTGCACCGGCTCAATCCTATTGGAGCGCACAGATAACTCCTTTAAATATTACCCTTCGTACTGGTACTTCTATTACCTAGCAACCCACAACGGGTGGTTGGACACTTAAGTTGGCTGGCACAAGCTGCTTGCACCCAAATTCAAACCCTGGTGCTATCAAGCTGGTAACTTTGTATCTCTCAATGCTAAATACCTTGCTAACAATAATACAATGCTATAAATAACATATTGTACGTGGTAATGCTAAGATGTAATATGCACAATGAATCTCTAAACAAAAAGTGCATCATCATCACCATCATCATCCAGACCTCATTTTCTATCCTAGGGCAGGGTGAGGAGTAGCAATGTCCAGACAGCCCAAGTCTGCCCAATCCAATGGACAAAAAGTGCATTTTAATGTAATCTAAAATACGGCTGTTTCATCTAAGACATTCAGAGTCAGGAGTGAGATTATTGCTGTTGCTGTTGTCATCCCAGGCTCATTTTGATGAAGTCACCAACTGGGTGCTGCTAGAGATCAAATGTTAAGATATGGTGATGAACTGCCTATCTTATGATATGTGGTGCATAAGTTAAATGTGTTGTGGTGTGGGGGGCTGCATTACAATGAGGGTATAGCGGATTGCTTGTAAGTCATATTCTATGTTGGTACTGAAGCAGAGAAGGGTGATGGCTTCACTGTAGTCCGGCTGCCTGATGCACTTGTCAGGTACAGAGCATTATATTACTTGAGCACTCAACTCCAAAACGAAACACAAAAAATCTACTTGTTGATAAATCTGTCCTTCTGACTTCAAGAACCTCAATTACATTACAACAAAGAGCAGATCATTAAGTCTTACACACACCTCATAACAAAATGGCTACTCACTGCAAACTACAAGGAAGGAAATACCCTTTGAGAGAAACAAAAGGAGAGGGGGGTCAGTTATTCTCATCTTTACAAAAAATTCATCCCACCTTATTTCCTTACTCAAGGGTTGGGTGGCCCTATCCTTAAAAAAAAAAAATGATTATATATATATATATATATATATGTATATATATATATATATTCTGTTGGTCAAAAACAACAGGGTATATGCAAGTTTTCAGATTCACCATGATATGTCATAGTCAAAAGCCAATTTTCTTCTAAGTTCAGGTAGCTATGAAACAAAAAATAAAAATGGCATGACAGGTGCTCATATTAAAAATGCTTACAAGGTCCAATGTACTGATTGCCTGATGTAGCAGTGATGTCACAGCTTTCTAAGATATGATGTCACTGTTGGGTAAGACACTCCACCACTGTCTGCAGTGCATAAATAAAATGTGATATTAAGAGGAAATGACACTTTCAGTCACTATTAAGCATAGAGACTGTTAGAAAAAAAAATTCATTATTTAATCTGGAGTCATATCTACAAACATTATTTTACCCCCAACTACAGTTAAGAACATAATAAGTACCCTATTCCTTAATGTTTTTATTGCTAAGACATCTTTTATATTATATTCTTACTACCAACAGAGAGTTTTATTTCAATAAGGAGAAATCTGTGTTAACCATGAACTCAGTCAACATTAACTTCTTCAGCATTTAGTTAATTCACTTATAAAAGCTCCAACATCTCTCATGCAAACACCTTGTTCCCCAAATGTTTTTTGATTTTCAATCCAGTAACAATTTTTCATTTTATTTTTACCGTCTCCAGATAATTTTATTTGGGCTTGGAGAGACTTTTTTGAGCTGGGGGTGATTATAAGGCCTTCATCAACCCCTTCACTACTAGATCTACCTTAAATAAGTAAAAATTGTCTAATGGTAGCAAGAAGCTGAAAAATACATCCGACTCAAGGAGGTTAAAGAGAAAGTGCTGGAAGCCCTTAAGTACCATCATCATCATTTTACATTATTGTTACTGCTAGGCCACTTTATCCAGCTTTGGAGAGACCATTTACAGTGGAGGGGCTGGAGGAGTCCATCACCATCATCACAAGCCATAGTCTCTTTACTATGATGTCTCTTGTTTTTTTCTTGTTACTTTTGGATGACTTTATTCAACTTAGGACTGACCTGTCAAGCTGGAGGGGGTCAAATACAGCCTTCATTTGCCCCTTCACTACTAGAGGTCTGTCCTAAAGAGAATAAAATCATAGATGGAATAATGCAATAAGTTCCCTCACATTCAAGAGATTAGTAGTGAAAGTGTTACTGAAGGCTATATCTGACCCTCTTCAGTTTGAAAAGTCTAACCTGAGCCAAACATGGGTCTCTAAAAATAGCAAAGTACAATAAAAATCATGTACGTGGTAGTAATAATAAAATAAAAATTACTGTATATTCACCTTAACCTGGCCCAGATTTTCATCCTTTGCAGCATCTTTCACATAGTTCAGTCGCAGCATAAGACAATACAGCTCTACATCCTTCACACAACACTTCCTCATGACTACCATTATGTTCTTGGGTTAATCCATTGTTATAATTCAGCTTTCAAGATGGAGAGATGTCAATTTTAGGTCAAGTTAAAATGAAAACTATAGTAGCTGAATCCAGGCCCTTCATATTCTTGTCTTTCATCTTTCTTCACATAAACACTGCCTCAAGTACCACAAACTTGATTTCTCAGGATAGTCATTATCTACCAGGTTAACAAAATGGCAGTTCTGGGTGGTATTTTGATTTTTTTTCGGATGATTTTAATCAGAGAGAGAGTTTGAAGTGGAGGGGTTAGATATAGTATAGCCTTTATTTACCCATTCACTACTAGAGGTCCTTCTGAAGTGTAATAAATTATCTGGTAGCAGGATGAATAGAATAAAAATCACACCCTCAAGCTAAATGGACTAATATACATTGTTTGACGAATCCTGACTTTCCATTTTCTCTTCCTTTAGTTTCCTCCAAGTAAACATCGCCTCTAGAGCATCCCACAGACATGATTCCTTAGGGTAGTCATTGTCCACTAAGTTAACAAGGTAGTAGTTATTTGTAATGTGCTGGATGATCTCTCGGGAGTGACTGTTCTCAGGATACAGCCTGCCCCACTGAGCCATCCACAGGCCAAAGGCTTCATCCTGGAAATTAAAGGAACATTAGAAGAAATACTAACAAAATACAGTACTGTACTACATGTTCAGACATGTAAAAAATAATCATAATACAGTAATAACAATAACAACCAATGCATCCTGAATCAAAATGATGAGAATTGTTTAATGGAAGTACTGTATTATACCTACATTTTGGAAAAATCATTTATTGGGAAGGCATAAACAGTTCTGGTGCAACTTCAGTCCTCTCATAACCAAACATGACTTTGTACATGCTTGCATGTGTCAGCCTTGTTCACATGGTGGCAGCACTCCATGATGCACAAGCTCTGGCAACAGATTTAGTTAATCCCCTAACCCTGTGGTCATTATGTAGGACATCATTCCAGGTCTTCTTAGGTTTAGGTTTTGGTGCTCTGCCCTCTACATTCAGTTAAGTATATTTTAATCCAATTTTTATCCCTCATTCTCTTTACATGTAAAAACCACCTTAATCTCCAGTTATGCATCACATCGCCAATGCCTTCAGCTCCCAGACCATTTCTCAACTGCTCATCCACAATTCTGTCATCTGCTCATCCACAATTCTGTCACTTGCAAATCTGTCATTCAGAGAAACACTACTCATTCATCTAATCATCCTCATCTCTGTACTCCCTACCCACATCTTCCTACTCTCAAACCTACCCTCATCCTCCCCATCATCATCCTCCCCCTTTAGTGCCTAAGTTTCACTACCATAAAGCAATAAACTTCTCTCACATCTATCTCTCTATAGCCAGATGCTTTAATCCTGTAGCAAGTAGCTACACTCTGTCCTCCACCATCAGGCTGCCCTCCCTTCAATTCACACAATCCTCATTTCACATGCATTCCCTTAGTGCTGCAAAGCATTAGGAGAAATACCTTGGGATGGTCTGGCCTTGTGGGGAGAATTAGAGACTGACTAGGACAGTATAAGTAAGTGATGTGGAGGGGGAGAGGGGGAAATTGAGCATGAAACAAATGGATGGGGTGGAAAGGTGGTGTGTGAGTTGGAAAGAGGGCAGCCTGATGGCAGGTGACAAGGTGGTGATTAAACTGTGGCCACCCCTGACTGGATTAAAGCATCTTGCTATAGATCAACAGACAGACATACGATACAGAGAAATCCCCTCAGGTTTAAATTCAATAAACTTTTGCCATACCTTCCAAGCCTTGAAGCTGAGTGGATCAACAATGGTGGGCTGGATAATCTCAGTGCCAGGGAATGAACCCCACGTTACTGCATTTGGACGGTGTTTGTGGCAGTTACTGAAATCTGCTGAACCCTGTAAAATAAACATCATCATCATCAGTCATCAGCCTCCTAACTCTACACCACCACCACAATTATCATCATCATAATAACCCTAACCAAATTTCCCACTACAGTAAAACATCACTAAACTCTCATTAAAATGGATTCATTTGCAGACAACCATGTCTGATGATTGAAAGTTTGGTACTGTATAAACAAGATTTCAGTCCAGTACTTCTAGAGCAAAACTTGTGCAAACATGTGACTGTGAGATAATGTAAAGTATGCATACCAATTCAGTGCTGACTACAGTCCACTTCATGTAAAGATAGATGACCAGCCACTTCCCCTGGTGATTTTACATGACTGAAAAACCTCTGGTCAACTTTTGAGGGTCAAGCCTATGCAATGCCATCCCTCCAAATGGGGCATTCTCATAACTAAATCACCAAACAATTTTTTTGTTTCTTTTTTTCGCCCACCTTTTTTTCAAGACCCACTGACATCATAAAAACACCCCAGCTATTACCATTATACCAGTCCTGAATGAGACAGTCCAAGCATATACTGTATAGACAAAGGGTATTATAGTCTATTTCACGGGAGAAAAGAAATTGCCGTTCGGCAACCCTCTTCCAAACTGTCCGATTTCATGCATTCTTGTGAGTAGCAAAATAATATACAGTGATGTTAAAGACGGAAGCCTTCGTTGAAAAGCAACAGAATAAAATATATATTTAGCATGGGTGAAGTGTATAACATCACTACTTACAATTTGCAAGGCCATACGGAGCATAGGCCTACCGTAGGTGTGGTTATATGTGCGAGCATCGTTGAGTCAGTCACGTGGTCTCGCATTTCCCGCAGCAATCTGTCATCTGAGAAGCTCTGTAGCACCAACATAATAATCATCATCCATGTCATTGTCTCACTCTCAGAACTTATTAAAAAATACTATAAAAGGTTATGTCTACCTTCTCTTAATGTATTACGCAACAACATGATACTGGGAGACATCTGTGTTATTATTTAATAAGTCAGACGTTCGGCACTATTTTATTACATGCATGACATCTGTCAGGTGCCCCATGAAATTTGAATGTGTATACTTAGCTTTTGTTTATTTCATCTGCTGACTGCTAACACTTATGTTACATTTATGTTTGTGTTTAAAAATTCTATCTATCTATTGCCAGACGCCTTAATCCCGAACGGGGTGGCCACAAACAAATCGCCTCCATGTCACTCTGTCTCCTGCCATTTCACCACCACGCTCCCAACTCACACCCCCCACTCTCACATACCTCTCCACTCCATCCCTCCATCTCATCCTCGGCCCCCCCCTCCCTCTCGCCCCCCCACCCCACTCACATACACTCCCCTCGTCAGTCTTTCACTCTCCACCCTCTCCACATGCCCAAACCACCTTAACGTGTTTCTTCTAACGCTTCTAAATTCTAAATATATTTTATTCTATTGTTTTTCAATGAAGGATGCCATCTTTAACACCACTGTATATTATTTAGCTACTCACAAGAATGCACGAAATCGGACAGTTTGGAAGAGGGTTGCTGAACGGCAATTTCTTTTCTCCCGTGAAACAGGCTATAGTACCCAAGTGGTGCAAAGGAAGTGTAGATAAAAGGAGGCCTGTAGGCCAAGAATGAGGTCATCTTTTAGGGTGAAACTACATACAGTGAAGATGACACTAGTGAAGGTAAGAGGACTGCTGGTCCTCATGGACTGAACTGCAGAGTCTATGCCAAGATTATCACAAGAATACTGTAATTGTATGCTATGAACTCAACACATGATTAATGATATGAGTGTTGATGTGAGGTAAGAGAGGCTGGATGTTCAGTAGTGCATCACAGTTTTTATATATAAAAGCAAATTTATAACAAAGTAGCACAAGAACTTTAATACTGTAGTTAATTTTTATGAAACTTACCATGGACTTAGTAGCCAAAAAGAACATTAAAACAGATTGATTTACCATACAGTACTGTACTCTGAACTCACTGTGCGATTAATGATGTGATAGTTGATGCGAGGGAAGAGAGGGAGGATGTTGAGTAGCGCATCAACGTTTTCCTTACAGGTGAAGAACTCAAGGTATGCCTTCTGGTACACATATCCTCCTGGCATGCCCCACCCCACCACTGGGTCCTCACTGCTGGCACCATTCACATTGGGCTGGAAAAAGAGGGTGGTGTGAGTTGGAGAGAGAAAGCTTGATGGTAAAGGATAGGGTGACATGGTCTGGCCATGTGGAGAGAATGGCAAGTGACAGATTGACTAGAAGAATGTATAAGACTGTGGTGGAGTGGGAGACCAAAGATGAGTTGGAGGGATGAAGTGGAGAGGTATATGAATGAAAGTGGTGAGCTGAAGGGAAGCTTGTTGGGAGAAAAAAGTGTGACATGGAGGCAGTCAGTTTGCAGCCACCCAAAGGCAACTGGCCATAGATAAGATATACAGTAAACATATATACATACATACAGTAGCCCCTACACTTCCACAGATCATACTTGCACGGATTCTGCTTAAACGGTACCTGTAAGTATTACCAAAATCCAGCATGGTTTTTCAAACAACCCACACAATGAAGTCTGCAGTAGGCTGGCATCTTGGCTGCCACTTTGATTTTTGTCAAGAATTTGTGGGTTCTGTCATGAATTAAAGAGATTCTGTCAAGAGTGTGAGGGGTTTGAAGAAAGTACCTAGAACCATTATAAAGGATTTTGGGTCACAGAGGGTTTTTAGTTGGCAAGTTGGAGTCAATCATGTTGAGATTTTTCTCTTATTTTTTTCTTTAAGTCTTTTTAATATCAACGTCTTATGTCTGTTTTACTACCATATAATAAATAATACCCTTAGGAAACATATCTGTAGTCTAGCTGGAGTCAGAGGGTTTTTAGTGGGCAACTTGGGTTTGACTAGGGATCTGATTAATACATTAGCTTTATTGTAATGGGTTAAAGGAACATGCTTATGTGGATTCTGCATGTGCAGTCCACCAGGTTAACACTTTAGCTCTGTGTAAGAGGTGGTACAGCTATATCATCATCATCATCATCACCAACACCTTAGCACCATTATTAACATTCTCAGGCTCCTGCAACACTCTCTTAGCTTAATAATATCACCTAGTATTAGCTGGAACAGAATATTGAAAATAAGATGTAACCATAAGTAGATTAGTGGTAGCCACTGTTATCAACACTCAGCTTCCTATGACTGGTTAAAAAATTCAAGATATGCCCTCTTGTACACATACCACCCTGGCATGCCCAGCCCCACCACTGGGTTCTCACTGCTGGCACTGTCCACAACTGGCTCAAAATCATCATCATTAACAATAACATTTAACTCTGTTATCCGTCCCTACCCCTCGGGTATTGTTTTCACTCGGTTTGTCTGTCTGTCTATTTGTTTGTCTGTCTGTCTCTTAACATGTTTACATGAAAACCATTGGTGCAATTTTGACCAAAAATTACAGGGATGATGGGCTATGACCTTCTGATCACCTGATTAAATTTTGGGCCAAATTGGGCCAAGGTCCAGGCTGTAGGCCCCCAAAATGTTAAATGTATAAATTGCATTTTTGCCATAACTCCTTTCAAATTCCTCATATCCAGATGAAACCAAAACCTAAAGGTGCATTTTTCAAATCTGCATCCTATAACATGCCTCATTACATCAGGGAGGTAACTCCCTGGTTAGCGGTAGGGGTCAGTGTCAGGTGGGTCGTGCCTAAAATTTCAAATGGGTATAAAATCATCAAGTTTCACTCGATTTACTCCAAATTTGATATGCGACATCTCTGACTAGATATCCTGTTGTGTTTATATGGCAGGACTAAAATGACTGCCGGGGATGAGTTTGCTGTGCCCAGCACCGTTTCCTGTATAAAGTCCTGTTTTACTGTGATCATTAACACAATCTTAACCTAAATGAACCATACCTGTGAGTTGATAGTAAGAACACCACGCTTGTTGAAGTCTGCCAGCTTCTCAGTCAACAGTGTTGTCTCTGCACTCAGTGCATCATCATTCCATGGTACCTGAAGTAATATTTCAAAGATTTACTGTTACTGCATACAAAAAAACATGGAATCAATACCTTCATTAATCTGACACTTTATTATACTAGTCTTGCTCATACCACATGATATTGCTCAGCATATTTTTAAGCATAGGCTCTACCACCAGACATCACCAAGTTTGAGCCATTTCCTTACTTATCCCCTATCCTGGCAGCCTTCAGTGTAGGGGAGACCTTCCATTCCTTCACCTAATCCTTGGTTTTCCTCCTCTCTATCCCCCTTTCTTTCACTTTTTTCCTCTTCATTAACTTTATATCTCACTCCTATTAGCCTTCCCTCCATCCCAAAATACTGTACTAATAAATTTCTCAAATATATATACTCCATTCATTCTGCTCAGTAAGAGAGAACATATATAGTAGTAGTGGCTGTAGCAGTTCTAGCCCCAGATTCATCTGAAAGGTAAACCAAGCAATGTGCAGGCTGAAGCTTCCCTTCTAAAACAGACCAGCATCCCTCTTTGAGGGGATAGGGAGGAAGCTGATATAAGATTGTATGACTAGGCAGTAAAGCTGCTCGGCTATATTAGTGTCACCACATGAAGGTATCCCTCTCCAGCACCAACAGAGAACCTGGCTATGGTATATTTTTCTTGTTTTGTAAATGTATGTATGACTGTATGTGTGTTTGTGTATTTTTTTACTAACCTGTGTAACTTTCTTTCCAGCCTTATTTGGTATTCCAGTAAGATATGCATGGAAGACATCCCACACATCTTGTTCACTCTCAAGGTTCTCACCCCACATGGCCAGTAACTGCTCCTTTGTACTCTTACTCTGTAACAGTTATCACTATCATTATGTAGGGAAGAGTACAGTTATGGTCTTCAAGAGAAATGAAGCCACAGAATGTACAGTGAGGTTGGATGATGAGGAAAAGGAAAATGTAAGTGCATTTAAGTAATTAAGTAGTGTGATGAGTAAGGATGGAAGTTTGGAGGATGAAGTGCTTGAATGGATATAACAAGGAAGAAAATTGCTGGTTCTTTGAAAGCAGTGATAAGGAATAGGGAAGTGAGCATGGAAGTAAAAAGGTCACTACATGATAGTACTGTATTGTGATACCAACTCCAACATAAACCGTGGATTGCGCTATTAACTTTTTTTTATCTCACCCCGTGGTGTGCAAAAAATGAAGATTTTTTTTTTTTCTATAATTATAAAGTTGAAGATAAACATCTAGGGCATCATCTGGTGAAAAAAAAAAAAATCTCTCTCTCTCCAATTTTGCATAGGTCCATGTGTAAGTTGACGTAGGAGAGTAGTAAAAAAAAAAATTGTTTTTGTTTATTATAAACTTGAAGATAAACATCCAGGGCATCATCTGGTGAAAAGAAAAAAAAAATCTCTTTCTTTCCGTCTTTGCACAGCGCCATGCGTAAGTTTGCACAGGGATGGAGTAGTTAGTGGTCATGCAAGGCCAGCACAGCCTGAGCTGTGGCTCACAACACAATGCTACCCAGCCCGAGCTGTGGCTTGCAATCCACAGGATAAGGAAATGAAGCTTGGACCTTGTTGGAGGGATGCAAATCAGGAGTGAGAGCAGCGGAAGTGAGTTATCTGAGAAGGGAATGGGAGTTACATGGAAAAGCAGACTGACAAATGAGGAAGTGAAGGTGCGTTGTGGTGTGGATGTGATAGAAAGTGTTAGGAGAAATACACTGAGGTGGTTTCACCACGTGGAGAGGATGGAGAGTGAGACACTAACAAGGTGAGTGTATGTGAGGTGGAGGAGGTGGAGAGGGAAGGGGAGACCAAGGAAGAGATGGAGGGATGGAATAGAGAGGTATTTGAGAAAAGGGGGTGTGAGCTGGGGGAAGGGCAGCAGGGGACAGGGCAACATGGAGGTGATTTGTTTGTCACCACCCCTTATGAAATCAAGGTATTTGACAACAGATCTTATCATCATAATCATCCAATCCTGTGTTGCCCCATGAGGAGCGTAACAGCCCGGGGCTAGGCAAGTTGGTCCTGACATTAAGATGAGAGTGACTAGCCTCACTCATCCCTGAGTGGCATTACGTGAGCAGTAACCCCAACCACCCCTTGGATATAAACCTTCACCAGCACAACCTGACTGGAGTGCCTTAATTACCCATTAATCCACTAGGTGCCACCTACCCAGCATAGTAAATGGTTTCCTGGTGAACAGGAAACCATTTGGCTTGTCACTCACTGTAGAGTCACCCACAGACAGAAGGAAGAGAAGAGAATGAAGAAAAGAAAGTGAGAAGAGGGAGTGTAAAGTCACCTGTAAGCAGAAGGACAAGGAAAGAATGATGGAAAAAAAGACAGAAGAGGATGGGAGGAAAGAAGGATGGAGGAAAGGAAAGGGCAGACAACCGAGAGCAGCACTACATCGTGTGAGTGGATGGTGAGCACCCCACCTACCACTACAATAGATATATAGATACATTATTATTATTATTGATCCCATCATTATTATAACTCTTTGGAATAAAGAAATCAATGGTGTGGTTACAAAAAAGCACAGGGAGCCCCAGGTGGCCCAGGGTCCCCCCCCCAGTCAGACCCTTGGCCCTCTTACTGGTTCCCCCATTTAAAAAATTGAATTGTATAATGTGTGGACAATGTGCAGCACTGGGCCTCCCAAAATCAGGCTTGGCCCTAACCTGGCCCCCTTAACCATCGAGACTTGGTTAAGCCACTGCCATAAATAAAAAAATAAAAATATCCATCATCATCATCTAATCCTGTACTGTCCTATGAGATGCATAGGAACCCAGGGCTAGGCAAGTTGGTCCTGACATTTAAGATAAGAATGACTAGCCTCACTCATCCCTGAGTGGCATTACATGAGCAATAAACCCCAACCACCCCTTGGATATAAACCTGCACTGGCTCAATCTGATTGGAGTGCCTTAATTACCCATTAAACCACCAGGTGCCATAATTTGGTTATATGGTTACCACCCAGCATAGTAAATGGTTTTCTGGTGTACAAGAAACTATTTGGCTTGTCACTCAGTGTAAAGTCACCCATAGGCAGAAGGAAGAAGAAAGAATGAAGGAAAGAATGACAGAAGAGGGAGTGCAGGGTCACCTGTAAGCAGAAGGAAGAGGAAAGAATGAAGGAAAGAAAGACTGAAAAGGTAGGAAGAAAGGAAAGTGCAGTCACCCAAGAGCAGCATGTACCATCATCATCATAAACATTATCATCTTCATCATTGGTAGTATAATAATTATTAAAAATTAACACAATCTAGAAATAAAATAGGCAAAGTTTACAAGAGTGCAAAGCTACTGGTATCAAGCCACTGATCATCATCAAAACCATTAATACAGAAAAGGAAACATGTAACTAGGAGAGGCAAGTATCAGCTGTCATCATCATCATGATCATCATCAATACCATCACCATCATCATTTTTTCTGGCAGCCTGGAAACAGGTCACAAAACTCTGAATAATGAGAGTTTGAACCTTCCCTCTATATCCTTTAATAATAAGTAACTTTCAGACTTTTTTGTTATACTAACTCACAATAAACTGGAAAAAAAAAAGTTTCACAAGTCAATATCATGAATCACACTTTTTTTTTTTTTTTTCTAATATTCAGGGCCTGCCTAAAGAAGTGTAGAAATTTCAGTTTAGTGTATGGGACATGGAACATACCAGTAAAGCACTGATAAAATTAAACATGATTCTGGATCATTCATATGTGATAGCCATCAGTGGTATGAAGTGCATAAGTGTGAATATTTATGTATTTATGCCTGTGAGGTTGAGTCAGGATTCCAGAGGCCTGAATGGTGAGTGAATAAGAGTGTGGCACATTTACCTGGACAGACCTCAGCTAATACTTCTAGAAGGTTTTTTCTTTGCTCTCTGGATCTTACCTCACATCATCCTAAGGTGAGAAAAGAGGTCTGGACAATGATGATGATAATGAAAAACTAAATAAATATTTCAGAATCATTTTAATATTGATCGAAGCATTACTTAATATGTTTTATGTCCCTCACACTAAGTTCAGCTTCCTTACCTTACTGTTAATAGACCCTGTACTGTGGTAGGTGGGGGCGCTCATCATCCACTCACTCGATGTAGTGCTGCTCTCGGGTGTATGCCCTTTCCTCTCCTCCCTCTTTTCCTTACTTCCTCTTCAGTCTTTCTTTATTTCATTCCTTCCTCGTCCTTCTGCCTACAGGTGACTTTACACTCCCTGTTTTGTCTTTCTTTCCTTCATTCTTTTCTGTTCTTTCTGCCTATGGGTGACTCTACATTAAGTGAAAAGCCAAATGGTTTCCTGTACACCAGGAAACCATTTACTACGCTGGGTGGTAACCATATAACCAAATTATGGCACCTGGTGGTTTAGTGGGTAATTGTGGCACTGCAATCAGATTGAGCTGGTGAAGGTTTATATCCAAGGGGTGGTTGGGGTTATTGCTCACATAATGCCACTCAGGGATAAGTGAGGCTAGTCACTCTCATCTTAAATGTCAGGACCAACTTGCCTAGCCCCGGGCTCCTACGCTCCTCATGGGGCAACATAGGATTGGATGATGGATGGGCAAATTTACAACACTGATACAAACTTACTGCCAGATAAAATAAATAGTAGTCCTTAAGTTCACCAAAAGCAGGAGATTCTGATGTGCCCCAGCGTCCATTAGGAAATTCATCCCAGTGCTGGGTTCTGCAATAATGCCAGAGAATTATTATTATTACTGGTGTTATTATTATTATTATTATACTGACATCATCATTAGCATCATCATAACTCTGTTACCCACTAATAAATATACTTCCCAATCACTGGACACTTTTATCCCACAACTTGAATACTACCGGTAAGTCTTGTATGCATGAAATCTGATAAGCTGAATTTGATTTGTTTTCACCTGATAGATCTCAGCCACTCCCAGAACTTGAATACTAAACATAAGTTGCATGAAATTTGATGACCTTTGGTGTATAAGACAGGAATCAGTGTCCTTGGTTACTAGTCAACTCAACCTTCCAATCTGATTACACTTGGCCATCATTTGAGCAGAAAATGGTTGGACATCTTTGTCAGGTTAGAATAAATAAACTGTATCAACAGTGCTTTGCAAAATGTGCCAGATTTCCATTCAGTCATCAATGAGGGCTTCAAAATTTGCACAGCACCTTAATCCCATATGAGGGCTTCAAACTTTGCCAGACACCTTAATCCCATAAGGGGTGGCCACAAAAAAATCGCCTCCTTGTCGGCCTGTCCACTGCCATTTCACTGTCCTGCTTCCAATTCACACACCCCTCTCTCATATACCTCTCCACTCCAACCCTCCATCTCATCCTTGGCCTCCCCCTCCTTCTCTCCCCCTCCACCTAACTCACATACACTCTCCTCGTCAGTCTCTCACTCTCCATCCTCTCTCTCCACATGACCAAACCACCTCATTGTATATCTTCTAACGCTTTCTATCGCATCCACATGTAATCTTTTTTTATACTGCACTGTACAAGCTTTTCATAGGCCATTTAATATAGGGCAAAAACTCATCAATCTGTAATCCTTTCACTAGTAGGACCCCACATCCAAATTTCACTGGGGTGAATCAGCCAGAAAGATTGTTGGGAAAGATTGCTACTATAAGTTGTTTTGGCAGGGGGGAACTGACGGATATGGGGGTGTGGGTGTGTTGGTTGCAGAGAAATGGGTGGAATATGTCATGAATGTTATGAGAGTAAGTGATAGGATATTAGTAGTGAAAATTTTGATCGGGCAGAAATTGATTTCAATTATATCGGCATATGCTCCACAGGTAGGATTGGATGATGCAGAGAAGGATAGATTTTGGGATGATTTAATACGTGTAGTGAGTGGTATGGGTGATGATGAGGTAGTGGTTCTGGGAGGGGATTTAAATGGTCATGTGGGTGAAGCAGCTCAAGTTATGAAGGAGTCCATGGAGGATGTGCATATGGTGTGAGGAATGCGGAAGGGGAAAGAATACTCGAGTTTGGGGAGGCTATGGACATGATTGTGTGCAACACACATTTTAGGAAAAGAATCAGCCGGTTGATTACGTACGAGTCCGGGGAAAATAGTAGTCAGATAGATTATTTTCTAGTCAGGAGGGATGATAGGAGATTAATGAGGGATGTTAAAGTTATAGGAAGCGAGGAGTGTGTGCAGCAGCACAAACTGTTGATTTGTGACATGGTGCTTAAGGAATGAGTGATGAGAAGGAGGACATATGTACCTAGGAGGAAAATATGGAAGCTGGGAAACCAATCAGTAAGGGATGCCTTTTATAGTGAGATGAGGAGAGTGGTGGCTGAACAGGAAGCCGTAGATAGAGGCATTAATGAACAGTATAGAGCTCTTAAGAACAACCTCTTGAGAGTTACCGATGCAATATGCGGTTGGACAAGAGGCCCACCAAGACATAAAATAACTTGGTGGTGGGATGAGGGTGTAGAAGCTGCAGTTAAGGAGAAAAGAAGGCTTTTCCGGGAATGGAAGAATGGTGGTAACAGGGAGGAGTACTTGGCTGCCAAGCGCAGGGCTAGAAGAGAGGTATACAGGGCGAAGTCTGAGTCACAGAGACTTTTACTTGATAATCTAAATCATGGAGAAAGGAAAAATATGATTTTTAGGGTGGCAAATCAGGTGAAGAGGGATAATTGGGACATTGTAGGTGAGCAGTGTGTGAAGAATGATGATGGAAGGGTAGTGGTGAACAGTGAGGATATTAAAGATGCATGGAGAGAGCATTATAGCCGATTGTTGAATGAGGAGTTTGATTGGGATAGAGAAGGTTTGGAGCCAGCTGATCCAGTGTTTGGCCCTTGGCCTTTGATTGACGCTGCTACTGTGAGTCAGGCAATAGGCAGGATGCAGGTGGGGAAGGCGGCAGGTGTGTCTGGGTTGACTGCCGAAATGTTGAAGGCCTCAGGAGATACTGGGGTGAGGTTAGTCACTGACCTGATAAATATGATTATATATGAGTGTGTTGTCCCAGATGATTGGCTGAAGAGTGTAATTGTAAATGTGTACAAAGGGAAGGGTGATGCCCTGGAAAGGGGAAATTACAGAGGTATAAAGCTCTTAGATCAGATAATGAAAGTAATGGAGAGAGTTCTAGAAGGTATGATTAGAGAAAGAGTGAATATCGATGAGATGCAGTTTGGGTTTATGCCAGGCAGGGGGACCACTGATGCCATATTCATTGTTCGACAGCTTCAGGAAAAATATATTGGAAAGAAAAGGGAATTGTATTTTGTTTTTGTTGATTTGGAAAAGGCCTTTGACAGAGTCCCTAGAGAGGTGGTGAAGTGGGCAATGAGAAAGCTAGGGTTGGAAGAATGGCTGGTTAGGGTGGTTATGGCCATGTACATGGGTAATCACACCCAGGTAAGAGTGAATGGAGCTTTGAGTGATGAGTTTTCCGTGAATGATGGTGTGCATCAGGGGTCAGTTTTGAGTCCCTTGTTGTTTATCATGGTGCTTGAAGCCCTCTCATGTGACTTCAGACTGAAGATGGACTCCCATGGGAGATGTTGTATGCTGATGATTTGGTGTTGATTGCAGAGAATGAAAAGGAGGCGGAGGAAAGATTTAAGAAGTGGAGAGATGGTATGGGGTACAAGGGCTTAAGGGTAAATGCAGATAAAACAAAAGTGATGATATCTAGGGTTGGTGGTGGTACAATCAGAGAATTGGGAAAGTGGCCATGTGCAGTTTGCCACAAGGGTGTGGGAAGTAATTCCATCTTGTGCAGTGTTTGTGATAAGTGGGTGCACAAGAGATGTAGTGGTATTAGAGGCAGACTGCGAGATGATGCTGATTTCATGTGTGCGGCGTGTCGGGGAGAGCAGGTGGAGATTGTTAGGCGTGAGAGGGTTGAATTTGCAGGTGAGTCTCTTGAGTGTGTGGAGGAGTTTCGTTATTTGGGAGACATGTTATGTGCCGGAGGTGGGGCTGGAGTTAGCTCGGTTGCTAGGGTGAGAAGTGGTTGGAAGAAGTTCAGGGAGCTGTTGCCTCTCCTAACATTGAGAGGACTCTCCTTACGTGCTAAGGGGTCTTTGTATGCAGCATGTGTTAGGAGTGTGATGCTGTTTGGTAGTGAGACCTGGGCAGTAAAGGAAGAGGATATTCGCAGGTTTAAACGTACAGAAATGACAATGATTAGGTGGATGTGCAATGCGTCCCTGCATTCAAGGCCTGGGGGGGGCTGGGTTTACGATGGAAGAGTTGAGAGGTAGGATGGGACTGGAGTGTATTGGTGTTGTGATGAGGAGAGGTAGGCTGAGGTGGTTTGGACATGTGGAGAGGATGGGGGATGATAATTGGGTACAGAGGGTGAGAGGTGTTAATATTGGGGGAGGGGTAGACCGAGAAAGACATGGGACGAGGTCATTAAGTGTGACTTAAAGGTTAAGGGACTGAACAGGGAGGCTGCCAGGGACTGAGCAGCTTGGAGAGCCGCCATTAGGTGACCAAGGCCGACGTATGCAAGCATGATGGAGCCTTCAAAAACGAAACGAAACGAATGTAAATATGATACAGCTAGGGAAAACAACTAGTGGTCAAGGACTATTATCCAGAAAAAAAAATGGATCTAGCAGCCTAGTACACAAAATGACAAAATCTCTGTTTCTGATGATAAGAAAGATACTTGATAAACTCATTAAGTCACAACCCAAGGAAAACTCAAACCCAAGTCTCAGGATGGCTATCAGCAAACATAATCTTTATGTGAACCAATGGTACTGTGCATGCTTATGTGGTTTCATGAACTATTATTATATATATCACTGATGCAGTTTTGTCCCACGCACCACCTATTTGTGGGAATAATGTATTGACCCTCTTAACAGAACTTTGGTTAGATCATGTACAAATTTGCTACCTGATACAATTATTTGTGTCAACCAAGGGTTCAGAGTGCTTCAGAACTTAACCTTTTGATCAAAAGCATAATTTCTAGCCTACTTAACAAGAGTACAACCAACCTGTAAACATAAGCCTTGGGTCGTGATGCCCAGAATATGGGTCTGACGTCTTCACCACTTCTCTTGTGGTTGGCGGCCATCCTCCATGGTAATGGGCGGCGAGGAGCAGCTGCCCACAGACCCACTTGTTTTAAGATGCCTGTAGTTGCCACCTCTCTGAAATAGGGATGATTATTGGTACATGAAGCTGATGATACCTCTCTATATTGAAGGAGGAATACAGCTCCAGCATTTAATTATCATTCTTGTTATGCTTCTCTCTCTCTCAGAAATAAGGATACCTGTAGGTATTATTACATCAATATCATGATAATTACCCTCATCAATAACACAGTCATCATGAACACCAGTATGCTTAACATTATCATTTTCTCCCTACTTTATCATCATCATCACAATCAATCTAAATCTATCATCACCATCATTACTATAATGATTCTAATCCTATTCTCACACTTATATATAAGAGGTTGGAGGATTTGGAAACAAGAGAAGAAAAACATACAGTGACAACTCAAAGGCTTATTGGAATCACTATGGTAAATGAACCTTACCTATTAAGTGTATAGAGATGTATTCCTGGTGCCATATCAGCTTCAAATAGCTCCTTGATCAGAGTACAGGACTGATGAATGCCATAGTTCCTTATTGCTTCATCATTATCCTTTAACGGCGTCACCACATCTATTATATCTTGGGGAACATCCAATTTTGAGAGCTTTACGATGTGGCGTAGGGAGTCATAGCTCTGGATGGGCATAATTCCAGGAATTATGGGGCAGGTGATTCCCAATTCTCGGCAGTCATTCACAAATCTGATAAACGTTTGCACCTTGAAGAACAACTGAGTGATGATGAAGTCTGCTCCTGCATCAACCTATTGAAATAATAACTCAATTAATATCATTCAGCAGGGAGAACTTGGAAGGGAAGACTGAGTAAGGAACTGGATTAAGATCACAACACATGGAAAGTTGTCAGTATATGAAAAGACCTACATATGCTAGTGCATTAAGATCTCCACACATACACATACACAGAAACATAAAGGACCAGATGACTGGATGATCTATAGACAGACAGAAGTACAGTACTGTAGGATAATATGGATGTATCTATGTATGTATGCATGCCATCACATTATACTATCCAAACTGAAGAGTATATTATGTGAGCCTTGTCTTTTCAGTGACAACTCTCCTAAGCTGAAAAAAATTGTCATGAGTCAGCAACAGCAAAACAAAAATGGTGTTCACCTTCTCTTTCAAGTGATGCAGATCATCCTCATATGATGTAGCTTCAGGATGCCCAGTGGGATATCCGGCTACACAAATCACAAAATAATTGCCAAACTCCTTCCTTATGTGTTTAACCAGATCTACTGCATAACTGAAGCCATCCTCAGGTGCTGTCCAGTCCTCTCTGTCATTTGGTGGGTCTGAGGGAGAAAATCTGTGATGCAGTGAACAAGTACAATCAGGGACAAAAGGTCATTAACACTTCACACTTGAGAGTCCTGTATGTCTGTCACTTCCCTGACACTTCACACCAGAAAGAGTTATCTGTGGGCTGAAAAACTTGCCAAACCCCTCTAAGCTTAGGAACTTGAGAGAGAATAATTCATGGTCTTAAAAACATACCAGACCTCTCTCAGTTTGGGGCTATTGGCCGGCAGAGTTAAGTTAAGAGTGAAAGAGGTGAAATAATGTCCAATTTTATCCTAATGTTCTTAACCAGATCTGTAGTATAAGGGAATCTGTCCTCAGGGTCACTCTAGTCTTCCCTGTCATTTGGTGGGTTTGAGGGAGAGGATTTATCGTGTAGTAACTGTGCTGTAGGGAGAATAGGAATACTGTACCTCACTTGATGATAGGGTTGTGTTGCCCGAAACAATATAACTGAGTAAGCATGTTATAACACACTTTTAATGGGAATGAGTGTAGTAAGTGCTGGAGAGGATTTCATGTGGTGGCACTGATATTACCAAACAGCTCCATGTGTCACTGATAATACCAAACAGCTCCATGTGTCACTGATAATACCAAACAGCCCCATGTGTCACTGATATTGCTAAACAGCTCCATAGGTCACTGATATTACCAAGCAGCTCCACTGCCTTGTTATACAAATGTCCTTCAACTCCCTTCCTATCCTCCAAATGAGGATGGTTGACTGTAGGAGAAGGGCAACTTCAGCCTGTAGTCCAACAAGTTCATATCCAGATAAGCCTGTGGCAATAATAACAAAGACACTTCAGGTGACGTGGTGGCAAAGATTTACAGACCAAGCTGCACACATTACTCCCAGCAACACCACTATTTTATACTCATATTCTTTCACCTTTATATTTGCAGCTTGGAAATATCCTATCTATCTATCTATCGCCAGATGCCTCAATCCTGTAAGGGGTTGCCACAAACAAATCACCTCCATGTTGCCCCACCATTTCACTGCCCTGCTTCCAGCTCATGCCCCCCTCTCTCATATACCTCTCCACTCCATCCCTCCATCTCATCTTTGGCCTCCCCCTCCCTCTCCCTTCCTCCACCTCATTCACATACAATCTCCTCGTCAATCTCTCACTCTCCATCCTCTCCACATGGCCAAACCACCTTGATGTGTTTCTCCTAATGCTTCCTATCACATCCACATCCACACCACAATGCTCCTTCACTTCCTCATTTGTTAGTCTGTCTCTCCATGTGACTCCATATGCTTCTCTCAAATAGCTCATTTCCACTGCTCTCACCCTTGACTTCTGTCCCTCCAACAGGGCCCAAGCTTCACCTCCATACGTTAGAGTTGGTATCACAATACTGTCGTGTAGCAGCTTTTTCACTTCAATGCTCACTTCCCTGTTTCTTATCACTGCTTTAAAGGAACCAGCAATCTTTCTTCCCTGCTGCACCCTTGCAAGCACTTCACCCTCTAAACTTCCATCCATACTCATCACACTACCCAAGTACTTAAATGCACTCATATTCTCCATATCCTCCCCATCCAATCTCACTGTACATTCACTGACTTCATATCTCTCGATCTACATTCACCTTTAAATTCCGTTTCTTACACACTCTCCCAAACTCATCTACCAAGCCTTGCAGCTCCCCTTTGTCTTCACTTAACACAGTATCATCTGCAAACAACAGTACAGGGAGCTTCCAAACACTGCCCTCTCTCACTAGGGCTGCTCCAACATCCACTGCCCTACCTTGAATCTCTTTTATAACCCCATCCATATACAGATTGAACAACCATGGAGACATGACACATCCTTGTTTCAGTCCAACTTTCAAATGGAAAAATTCACTCAGTTCACCATCCACACGCACTGCAGCCTTAGCACTCTCATACATACTCTTCACGGCCTTCAACAACTTCCCATCTACTCCATATATTCATAATACTTTCCACTATCCTTGTCTATCCACCCTGTCATATACTTTCTCCAAATCCATGAAGGCTACATACAACTGCTTTCCCTTCCCTAGAAGCTTTTCCACTAACGATCGAAGAATGAATATCTGATCTACACAATCTCTTCACTTCCTAAAACCTCCCTGTTCTTCTTCAACTAATTCCTCTGTTATTTCCCTAACTCTGTCAATAAGTATCCTGCCATATATTTTTCCTATTACACTAAAAAGGCAAATGTCCCTATGATTACCACACACTTCTTTTTGCCCTTTTCCTTTTCCTTTGTACAGAAGAATAATTATACCTGACTTTCAATCCTCCGGGACTCTACCTTCCTCCCAGGCCAAACTGCACACCTTCCACATCCATTCTATTACTATCTCTCCCCAATGCTTTATTATCTCACATCAATTCCTGGGCTTTCCTCATTTTAACTTTCTTCATTGCTTCCACAACTTCCATCCTACTGATTTCTTCCTCTCTTCCCACATCCCTCCTTCTCCCAGCCATTCCCCATCCACTTATACTTGCATCACTTACATTCTCTATGTTCAACAATTCGTTAAAGTGTTCTCTCCATCTATTCACCTTTTCTCCCTTCTCCACTAGTAATCTACCATTTTTATCTTTCACTTCCCAGCTAACTTCTTTGGCACCCTGTCTAACTCTCTTTCCAAAACATTTTCTTACATTCCCTCCACTTTGCACTCAAATTCCTTCCAAATTCCTCATCCACTCACTTCTTACTCTCTCTTACTAATCTTTTCACCTCTCTCCTCTCTACATATAACTCTCTCTTCCGTCTCTCAACTTCTTCGACTCCCCTGTTCCTCATCCACTAACTATATATGCTTTCTTCTTTTGTGCCACAGCCTCTCTCACCTCTTCCGTCTACCATGCTGTTCCCTGAACTCCCTTTCGTTTTCTCTTCACCCCACACACCACCTCACATGCTGCACAGATTTCTGTGAACATCTTGCACACACCTTCCATGTCCCCCATCTGCTCCAGTCTATATTTACCCAATCACTCCTCCACTTCCCTTTTATATTCTGCCTTTTTCCACCATCTTGTAACTTTTCTACCCTCCTTGTAAGAACTACTTCCTCCTGTCCTTCCCTTCTTCTCTTTCTCCATTTTGTTTGGACTTTGATTCTGACCGCCACCAAGTGGTGGTCCGAAAGTCCACTCCCCTAACCTCTATATACTCTTGCATCCATTACACACCTTCTCATCCTTTCATCCACACAAACATAATCTATCATTGCCTTCCGTTCATTCAGTTCACCATCCACTCTTCTCATCATTCGAGATATTAATTACTAATTTTGCCACAATGAAACATTGCTAAAATTGGATATCACTAACTGAAAAAGAGCACAATATAATTAGAAACATTAAATCAAATGATGTAAACTGAAACATAAGTGAAGGGAGGATGCCTGTAGAACCATACACATGGAGAGTATTGCTATGATGACAGACAGACAGATAAATAGATACACAGAAACAGATACACTACCTCCTCTAAGTGCCATGATATCTCTAAGACCAACATGTGTTGTGCATCAAAGGTGGAGGGTCAGTTCACTCTTGGTTATTTTATAATGTCATGTGTCTAGGGTAAGTGTGGTGACAGCCAATTTGATTCTACCTCTTATGAGACACAGGGACCCAAGGCTAGGCTATTGCAGTTCAGTACATTATGGGTTACATGACCAGCCTACCTTTCTTGCTGGCATTACATGGTCAAAAAAGTCTATCATCTCATGGGAACTGAGCCTGTACAAGACCACCACTCCAGCTGGGGCATTCTAACCACTGGCTGTCGTTGCTTAACCTCCATCTGTCTGGCTACATATACCTGTCAACCATAGTTATGCAACTGCTTCTGTGGGATCATTCTATAGAACAGTACATACACCATGTAGGAATCCTCCCTTGTGGTAGACAATGCCTTACCAAGGCTGGACAAGGAGCTTTCTCATGACTAGGTGCAGGGAAATATGAGGTTTGGCTCCCAGGTGGACACTGCAGCTGCTACACCCAGCGTGCACAGAAGCAACATATGTAGGCTCCTAATCAACACCAATGGTAAATCTGTAAATGACTATAAAAAACTGGGTTATGTACAGTACTTGTCTACACACTCATGCTTTCATTCTGAAGAATACCATCTTACATACATGACATCATTATGGTAAAGGGATTAAAAAAAAAAAAATGGCCACAAAAAAATATCTAACCTCCTCTAAGTGCCAGGATGTTTCGAAGACCAACTTGTTTTGCACGTTGGAGGTGACGGGTGATCTCACTCTTGGTCATGTTGCAACACGTCATGTGAAGCATTGTCTCCAGACCACAGTAGTTCAAGGCTGCACCTGGGGAGGTAAATAATCATTCAATAATCTCCATTAAAATTCTCATCATTAAAATGTTCATTAAGTTATCATCATAAATAAGATCATTCTTGTCATGCAGTGCCACCAATACAACCAAACAGCTCCTCTGCCCAGTTACACATACATCCCTCAACTCCTTCCTTGTCCTCTAAAAGAAAGATGGTGGATTGCACGAAAAGGTCAACTTCAGCCTGCAGTTCACAGTTCATGCTATAATTACGTGTCTTGGCCCAAAACAACAACGGGGGAAAGGTGATGGACATGACCTAATTGTGAACTAAACACAGTAGAACAGTAAGCCAAATTTGGCCCACAGTGATTTACCTGCAATAGTGAGTGATGACGTCTCTGTGTCTCCACCTGGGTTGCCTGCTGGATGCCATGTTATGTCACAGAACAGTGGGTCACCCTCACGCATACGGTCAAACCTGAAAAATCATTAGTGTACTATCATCATTATTATTATCATTATTCCAATACTGTTACTATGAACATCATCATCAGCATCCTCTTACATATCATAAATATCATCATCATTACCAGCATCTAGCCATATGGCATTATTAACCTAACCATGTTGTCATCATCATCAACCAACTTCAGTGCCAGGCAGACTGAACCAGACCACAAAATGAATAACATCTACACCTGTAGTTAAGAATTATTCATGCTTTAGTGACAACATGCCTACAAATGGACTACAGTACGTCTAAGTTGGACCACAGTATATATATGTTACAGTGAATATCTCTTCTTACCATGTTATAAATGTCAGTAACTGGTATGTATGTGGTCTGGTTCAAGCATCTTATAGCATTCCAGGGTAAAGTTGGACCACCCACCACCGCAGATATGTACCAATATTTTGATAATTACCTTACTTAAAGCTTATTACGATTCATTCTAATGGCTTTTATCACACTTCACTTCCTTACAACAACCCCTTCAAGCAATCTCGCATGTGCAATAAAATAGGAAATTACTGTAATGACATGATGGGAAGCATTAGGAGAAACACGTTAAGGTGGTTTGGGCATGTGGAGAGGATGGAGAGTGAAAGACTGACGAGGAGAGTGTATGTGAGTGAGGTGGAGGGGGCGAGAGGAACGGGGAGGCCGAGGATGAGATGGAGGGATGGAGTAGAGAGGTATATGAGAGAGGGGGGTGTGAGTTGGAAGCAGGGTAGTGAAATGGCGGGGGACAGAGCGACATGGAGGCAATTTGTTTGTGGCCACCCCATGCGGGATTGAGGCATCTGGCAAAAGATAGATAGATAGACAAAAGCATAGACTTACCATGGACTGCAGCACTGCTGTCTTAAGTAACTAAAGTTACTGATGACTTCATGGGTGAATTATGTGGGAGACCATTTTCACTCATAAGGACATCAGTAACTGTAGCTCTTCAGTAACTTATTAATGGACCCATGTTGATACAGCACTTCTGATTCAAACTCAGCCTAAGAATAACCTCCTCAAGTTTCTTACATACAGTATTCACCAAGTCACTCTTTATACAGTACTTTAACATTATACCTTCCTACTTTCAGCTCACCTGGCCAAGAGGTTAACTGCTCCACCCTTGGTCCTGGGAGGGAAGAATTCAAGGGAGAAAAACTTGTCACTGGACTCTATGCGGCTCTGTATCTTCTCTCGCAAGCTGTGGTATCCGCTAAGGTATTCTGGCTCGTTGATTAGGCTGCCTTCTTCCTCTGCATGCCCATGTTCTATAAAGTGGTGGGGTTACTAGTGGGACTGCTTTCACCAGATGGTACTGGGTTAGGTTAGGTTAGCTTAGGGTTAAGAGTATATACTGTTGTTGAATAGTCTCTGTTACTGAGATGTAATATTCTCTCTCTCTCTTTCCTTGGGCAGTGAGACCTTCTAAGATACTGCAATTCATTTATTAGGTTGCCTTCTTTCTTTGCATGTCTATGTTCTGTAAGCATCATCATCATCATCATCCTTCTCCACCTCCTCCTCCTCATCATTATCATCATTACCTCGTTTTCCCACCCAAGTAGAAGGTGAGGAAAGGTCCAAAAAGCAAGGAATGAGAAAACAAAATAGAAGGATAGCCATGAACATCATGCCTGGTAAAATGGTCCACACACTCGTTCACTCACCATGCAAGCCCCTGGAATCCTGACTTAACCTAAGAGACCTAACAATCTGCACCTATTTTTTTAGGTGTCTATACTTCTACTGAGTATTCTCTGGAAAGTGTTGGAAAAAACAGCCTGAGATGGTTTAGTCACATGGAGGGAATGTAAAATGAGAGACTGACTAGGAGTGTATGTGGGTTGAATTGAGTTAAGAGTAAATGTGCTAGTCTCTAGGGCTGCTATGCTAGCTATGGGGCAATAATGGACTGGATGACAGCTACTGACAGAGCATGAATACCAAGCTTGTCCCAGTGTTTTTTTTTTTTTTTTTAATTCTAGGAAGAGGGAACCAAAGGCCAGGAGTCCGCAAACTGTTCCTTCCAAGAAAAAAAACAAAAACAATACAAGAGAGAGCCCAAATTCAAGATCCGATCATTTCCAGATGCTTGAACACATTGCATTTGAAAGACTGGAGATCATAGGAAGTAGGAAATACAGACAGAGGGAGACAGTTCCAGAGTTGACCTGCTGCATAAATGAAGGACTGGGAGTAACAGTTAACTCTTGCATTAGAGAATTGGACAGAAAAGGGATGAGAGTTTGTTGCTAGACGGGTACTACGCGCCAGTCGTAGAGGTGGAGGGATGCAAGCAGACAGTTTAGAGAAGCAGTGATATAGTAACTTCTTCAGGATGGACCGCAATGTTGGTGGTGGTGGGCTGGTGTCTGTGAGAGTCAGGTCAGGGCCAAGGGAGGCAGAGTGTTTTGGCTGCCTCTTTCACAACGATGTGTCCTATAACGATTTGAATCTGAGAAGTGGTTGGGGTGTACTGCTAATATAATACCACTTGGGCAAGCCTTTCAATTTGGGACTAAGTAGCCTGGCCTAGGGCCCCTACAATCCTAATTAAATAAAAGATTAAAAAAACAGAACAAAGTAGAAAGGAGAAGGTATACAGTATTTACCAAATTTGTCACGATGTAAGAGAAACTCCTTAAGAATGGGCAGCGATGTTGATGTTGGTAGGTCAGTGTTTGTGAGGGATGGGTCAGGGCCAGAAGTGGCAAGGTCACTGGGCGCCTCCTTCACCATGATGATTTATTCTGCCACCACCTGCAAAGAAAAAAATAATCCTCATCATTCTCATTTTCATCAGTACACTGGTTCTCAATATGAGATGATCTAAAAAAAGTAATAATAAAACATAAAAAGTATATGTGGTCCAGGTGACACGTGGTGGTCTAGTGGATGAAAAGAGTCCAACCAGATGGGGCCCTATAAGAGTTTTGTTACATTTAATGAGTAGTTGGGGTTTACTGCTCTCATAATACCACTCAAAGGCATGTGATGCTGGTCACTCTTGCCTTTAACCAATTAACCGCAGGCTGTCATTTTTGTGACGCTCGGTAGCGATGGCTCAAGCCGTGAGCCGTCAGTTGGGTGCCTCTGTTTTCTTTTTAATTAGCCGGGGCCTTCAAAATATAAATATATATGAAAAAATGTGGGAGAGTCCTGAGTGCTATTTATATCACTCAGGCTAGTTTGGGCCTATATTTT
>JAGKTI010007379.1:0-15602 GCA_018397915.1 Birgus latro
CCCCTCCCTCTCCCCCCCTCCACCTCACTCACGTACACTCTCCTCATCAGTCTCTCACTCTCCATCCTCTCCACATGGCCAGACCACCTTAATGTGTTCTTCCTAACACCTATCATATCCACACCGCAACACTCCTTCACTTCCTTATTTGTCAGTCTGTCTCTCCATATGACTTCACATGCTCCTCTCAAATAACTCATTTCCACTGCTTTCACTCTTGACTTCAGTACCTCCAACAGGGTCCAAGCTTCACTTCCATATGTTAGAGTTGGTATCACAATACCGTCATGTTGCAGCTTTTTCACTTCCATGCTCACTTTCCTGTTCCTTATCACTGCTTTCAAGGAACCAGCAACCTTTCTTTCCTGCTGCACCCTTTCGAGCACTTCAGCCTCTAAACTTCCATCCTTACTCATCACACTACCCAAGTACTTAAATGAACTCACATTCTCCATATCCTCCCCATCCAGTCTCACTGTACATTCACTGACTTCACTTTTCTCGAAGACCATCACTTTACTCTTCCCTGCATTCACCTTTAGATTCCGTTTCTTACACACTGTCCCAAATTCATCTACCAAGCCTTGCAGCTTCCCTTCGTCTTCACTTAACAAAACAGTATCATCTGCAAACAACAGTACAGGGAGTTTCCAAACACTGCCCTTTCTCACTAGGGTCGCTCCAACATCCACTTCCCTACCTTGTATCTCTTTTATAACCCCATCCATATATAGATTGAACAACCATGGAGACATGACATCCTTGTTTCAGTCCAACCTTCAAATGGAAAAATTCAATCAGTTCACCATCCACATGCACTGCAGCCTTAGCACCCTCATAAATACTCTTCACGGCCTTCAACAACTTCCCATCTACTCCATATATTCTTAATACTTTCCACAGTCCTTGTCTATCCTCCACCCTGTCACATGCTTTCTCCAAATCCATGAAGGGTGCATACAACTTCTTTCCCTTCTCTAGAAACTTTTTCACTAAAGATCTAAGAATGAATATCTGGTCTACGCAACCTCTTCCCTTCCTAGTTTTACTCCCTGTTCTTCTCCAACTAATTTCTCTGTTATTTTCCTAACTCTGTCAATAAGTATCCTACCATATACTTTTCCTATTACACTAAGAAGGCAAAGAAGAAGTATGTGGTAATCATATGGGGGGATACCCAAGGCTGAAAAATGCATCCCATTACTTTACATGTTAAATCTACTCTGATATATGATACCACCTAACAGTGGGTATTTGCCTAACCAATTGCATCATTAAACCGGGGTATACCTGTATATATATATGTATATATATATAAAGCAAAAACAGTAGCTACATGAATTTAGGTTGTTTTGTGAGTGATGCAGAAGCATAGTATGTGAAAATTAATTGTGGGTGACACCTAAAGCAAAGTATTTGAATGTAGGATGTTTTGCAAGTGATTCAAAAGTAGACTACATGAATTTAGGTTGTTTTATGAATGATAGAGAAGTAAAGTACTATTAGGTTTTGTGAGTGATAGAGAAGTGGAGTCCATGAATGTAGGTTGTTTTGTGAATGATACAAAAGTAGAGTACATGAATTTATGTTGTTTCGTGAATGATACAGAAGTAGTGTAAGTGAATGGTATAATTCTGAATGATAGCAAGGCACAAAACCAGTAAAAATGTTGTACAGTATTGGGTTACTAGCACTCTTAGTTTCATTCTGGCTGCTTAAAATATGTTTTGCGGTTCAGTTGCATTTAGCAGTTGTTGTTATTGCTGCTGTTGCTGTTGTTGCTCCAGGTTCATGTGGACATGAAACCACTGGACACTAGACTGAAGTTGCCCATCTCCTGCAGTCCACCATCCTCCTTTTGGAGGGTATGGAGAGAGCTGTGGGGGATTTGTTTAGGCAAAAAGCAGTTACCTGGCTACATAATTGCCACTGTGTGAAGGCATCCTTCTCCAGCACTTGGCTCATGTAAATCGTTTGTATTGTTTACAAAGGCTCCAACAGGGTGTATATACATTTCCCCTTCCAGGTAGGATCTGTTGCAGAACTACCCATCTGAAACATTGATAGGTGACTTACCCATGCATTTGATGGCATTACATTACAGTACTGAAAAACTTCCAGCTCCCCTTTGAAGATATGGACTGATACACTTTATACTTATGAGCCATAGTTGAATGTTCATCCACCAATTCTTCTCTTGGCTGGAGATAAATGGTAATCAGGATTTCACACTGGATGAAGATGTGATGTCTAGTAATAAGGTGGTATTTTGAAGATAGCTCTAGGAACAGCTCTAGGAATTCTGGCTGTGGTATCCTGCCAGCTTGGGCTAGGGGTATTGAGTGACCAGAAGAAACTTAAATGCTTATCATGTGGAGTGTTGTTTCATTGATGTCAAGAATTCTTACTTTGTATGCCATCGTAGTTCAGAAGGAAAATGTATTTAAAGTCACAGTTATTTTTCTTCTCAAGGCTTTTATACAGTAAGCATAATTTGCAATAGCTGTTGAACAGTACTGATACTACAGTATAGTAATCCCTTAATTATCCAGATGTCTATTAACCAGACCATCCATTATCCAGATGCTGTGATCTGACTGTTCAGAACCGTTATTCGAACATTTTTCCATTTTACCCGGACAAAATGCTTGCATCTTGGTGGAAATTATGGCCATGCGAACATTTTTGCCTAGCTGTTTTTTTTTTTTTTTTTTTTTAAATAAGGGCTGTGGTGATTGCTTGCCTGTGGTTGATGGTTCTGGTTGCTTAGCTGTGGTTTATAGGTCTGCCTGACCAGATATAGTAGTGTTAAACACTAGGAATAAGTGTTGTACGATGTACTGTAGTGTCCTTTTACAATGGCTTTCAAAGTTAGGGTATGTAAAAAGGAGGCAGGAGAGATGTCTACTATCCGGACAGAGCCATTATCCGGGCATACTTTTTGCTCTATTATGTCAGATAATCGAGGGATTACTGTATTCGAAGGCATTGATGAAAGTTGTTGTGTTGTATGGTTCATCAAATGCAATGCATTTTCCAGCATTCTCATACTCCACCAGCCATAAACTCTCGTCTGTTACTGTTTAGGTGCCCCTGTGGTACAGTAATATCTTACTCTCTCTTGTGAATTACATTGCTAGTTTCTGCATTTGCAATGAATATTAATTAGCTTAGATTTATAACTGAAAGATTTTTAGTTATATCCTGGAAAATGTACTTAGTTGTGTATTGAAGCTAGCTTAAGTGAAGGGTATATTCATTTGGTTTCCCATATTGTCTGTTCCTGATTACAGAGGTACCATATGCAGGTATATCCATTGAGACATCTGTGTTGGTACAACTGTATTGTAATTTAACCTTCTGTGTAGTATGTGGGTGATTCAGAGAAACTTTTAAATTAAAAAAACAAATATCCACCAAGGGTAGGTCCCTGGTCATATTTTGAGAAAAGGGCACCAAATACATTACAGCAGTAATCAGTGCATATGCAGTGATTACAGCTGTGCAGAAATGGGCAGTTTTTCAGTTTTAGATGTGTTGTGGTTTGTACAGTATTAAGCATATACAATACACCATTCCTCTCTGAACTGACACTGTATTTCACATAAGGTTCTGTTTTTATGTAAATTATGTGTTGCAGTCTGCTTTTTTGTTCAATTAGTTGAATACTTCATATGTAAACATATTCAGTGCTTCAAATGAACATTTTGTTTTCAGCAGCTTTTGTGGTGTGAAGGAGCTTAAAAATGGTGTGTGCTTTATATGCTTGAAAGGGCTTAGTAAAACAAATGTGTTTTCTGAAAACAGCCTAACTATCATCTTTGAAGGTAATAGTGAACAGTGGAAGCAGCCAAGAAGTAATAAACTTGAAGCTTTGATCAATGCACATACTTTATACAAATTCAAGAGCAGCCAAGTAAAGTTTTATAGCCACAGTTGAAGTCTGTCAACAGCAGTATGCAACAAGGCTATTTCTGCCCATTCTACCTGTATGAGCTTCAGTTGAAGAGGAACACTTCATTGAACAGTTGGTAATGCTTGACTTGTTTCTTCAGGGAAGGAATACTACGGTGGACTTCTGCTACAGAGGAAGGCTTCCCCACCCTCCCATTACCCTGGCATCCCCCCAGCACTACCGCTTCCACCCAGGGGACGCAAGAGAGGACGGCCGCCCCTGGCCAATCGAAGGGGATTTGCTCCTCCTCTTCCTCCTCCACCTCCTCCTTCTACTCTTCCCAGAATCAGCACCTGTAAGGTCCGGCCTCTTGGCTCACACTCCAGTGACCCCATCAAATACCGTCCTCCAACTCCACCCCATTTGTTCCTCACCTCTCTCCTCAGACTCAGCAAGTCTGTCAGTATCCTCAACAAAAATGACAGTAAAAAAGCATCCAAAATTACAGAGTTATTAAGACGAGATACATCATCCCACAGTGAAGGAAAAAAATGTTCAAGTGTTGCTAAAGTCAGTGAGAAAAGTAGGAAGGAGGATGAAATAAAGGAGATTAAGACATCACCTGTAAAAGGTATTTCTAAAATAGAAGTCACTCAGACCAGTGATAGATCAAAGAAAAGGTGTTTGATAAGATTGCCTTGTGATTTTTGTAATCTTGTATTTCGTAAAAGGTCCTCTCTTCAGGCTCATTTAAAACTCAAGCACAAAGGTACGCAAATTTGTCCTATCTGCAAAGAAAAACTCAAGGTTAAAGGGAAGTATGGCATGAGATTTCACATTCTCAAAAATCACAAAGATCAGCCTCATCATCATTGTTTGAAGTGTGGTGAATCTTTTAAGCTACAGCACCACTTGATAAATCATGAAAGATTAGTGCATGAACTTCTTGAGAGTGATGATGGATCTGATGGGAATACATCTGTAAGTGTTGATGGGAAGGAGAAGGTTATAGATTTAGAAAAAGAGGAAGAAATTAAGGAGAGAGCAGAAAAAGATAAAAAGGAGTGGGAAGACAAAGAAAGAAGAGAAAGGGAAAAGGAAGAGAGAGAAAGAAAAGAAAAGGAGGAGAGGGAAAAGAGGGACAGAGAGAAACTTGAAAAGGAAAACTTGGAGAAAGAGCAAAGAGAGAAGGCTGAAAGAGAGAGAAAAGATAAAGAACTAAAGGAAAAGGAAAAGCGAGCCAGGGAAGAAGAAATGAAGAAAAGAAAGGTAGAAAAAGACAAACCAAAAGATTTAAAGAAATCACCGAGAAGTGAAAGTGAAGTGGATCATAGACACCTCCTTGAAAAATCTACCTGTGCAAACATGAAAGGAAAGTCAAAATGCATATCCAGTAGCAGTGTGCCCATGAGTAAGGTAGGAGTTACAAAGAACACAAGAGGTGTCATCTCTCGTGGCAAAGTAATGAATGTTAGACCCCCTGGAAAGACAGCAGTCTCTACCAAAGTACCTCCAGAGCGGCAGCAATTGGGTGGAAGGGTAACTAGGAGCAAACCACAGCCAAGGACCCCAGTGGAAGAGAGTGAAGAGGAATCCAAGAGTGAGAGCGAATCTGATGATTGTGATCATAATAGCAGAAATGATAGTGACTCTTCATCATCAGCATCCTCATCATCAGACTCAGAAGAAGAAAGAGAGTTTTCATGTGATTTATGTGATATGGGCTTCAGTGATTCATCCAAGCTTAAGGATCATCTCAAAGAGAAACATTCCAGAGCAACACGATCCCAAGCAGCATCTAAAGGTACAGATGTTGAAGCTGATGAGGATGGTGATGATGAAGATGAAGATGAGGAGGATGAATCTGATGATGAAGAGGAAGAATTTAGAAAAGAAAGAGAAAGAAAAGAGAGAGAGAGAAAGGCAAAAGAGGAAGCATTAACATGCAGAGTTTGTAACAAAGTTTGTCGTAGTGAATACCAGCTTAAGCTTCATTTGCCAACACATACCACAATAAGAAAACCTCAGTCAGGAAAGAAATCCTCACCCAACAAAGCCACTGTAGATAGGACACGATCAGAACCAGAAGTTAAAGATAAGTTACAGTCATCAGACAAAGGAAGTAAAGAGGAACCCAGAAAATTGCGGAGCACAGGTAGAGAATCCAGTGATAGAGCCAATGAGAGATCGACATCAGGCAAACCACCACAGGACTTGGGAAAGACCAAAAGCAACCCAACAGCAGTAAAACCAAAAAAAGAAGCTGTTGAACAGCCAGATAAACGTGTGCCAGTTTTGAAAGATAAATGGGATACAAATAGGGAAAAGACAGAGATAAATGAGCGACCATCATACCTTTTGAAAGTTGGTTCATTATTCCGATGTACCAAGTGCAACATCACCTTCAATAGGGAAAAATCAATGACATATCATCTGAAGAAAATTCATGAAACATTATATCCCTTTAGAGCTTGTGAACATTGTGGCAAAATTTTTAGAAGCTGTGGTCCATACAATAGGCATGTCGTCAGTCATAAAGTTCACCATTGTCCAGAAACAAACTGTAGGGCAAAGTACAGAAAGATGCTTCGGTTAAAGCAGCATCAAAAGAATGCTCATTCAAATAAGCCATACCGTTGTCCAAAATGTGTTATGATATTTGCGAAAAAAAATGAACTAGAGAAACACCGGGAATCTCAGCATCCAAAAGTTCCCAGTGATGATGATGATGATGATGAGGAGGAGGAGGATGAAGATGAAGATGAATCAGAGGCATCAGATGAAGGTGAAAAAGAGGAAGAGAGAGAGAAGAAATCTGAGAAAGAGGAAAAAAAGGATGAGGAAAATGGGGAAAAGTCTGAAGAAGTGAATACTCCCATGAAAAGAAGAGCAAGATGTGTACCCATATCATACAAGGAACCAGATGATGATGAGGATGATTTTATTCTGAGAAAAGGCATATATAAAAGAAAACTTTTAATGAAGCCTAGTAGTCCTGATAAGAAATTTTTGTTGGACAAGAAAGTGTTTGTTGGTGTAAGTGTAATGAGTTCTGACTTTAATAAAAAGGGGAAGTTTAATAGTGCCATTGGGAGAGTAGATAATGAAACCAAAAGTAGTGGACTAAAATTTGATAGTTATGTAAAAAATGAAGTTGGTGATAAGATATGTCAGACTGAGAGTATATTGTATGATGATAGTCTATCATCCTCTGATTCACCTCAATACTTGAAGCAGCCAAAAAAAATTCTCAGTAAAAATGTGTCTCCAAGCTGTAAGAAGAATAAAGTGAATCTCAGTTGGACTGCAGCTTTAAAAGCACAAATACAGGCTGCAAAAACAGCCTCTAATAAAAGTTCACCATCAAAAAAGAATAAAAGTGAAACGACTAAAGTGAAACAGCGTGCGAGTGGAGGGTCAGCAGGACAAACTCCGATGTCAGGGTCTGAATCATCTCAAACCCATGGCACTCCCAGCTTGTCCCAGGATCCTCTCCCATACCCTGGCTGCCTGGTGACTGAAGACTCAATGTTTAGCTTGGACGACAACTCCCAAATGGATATTATGGGGGACTACTATGGTGCCCAGTACCCTCCCAGTGAGGAAATTAGTGACTTTGTACCTGATGACGATGATAATGGACCTGCAAAAATAATTGGGTTTGATTCATTTTAATATATATTTTCCTAGCTTCTCGGCATAAGTTAATACCTCATACTTCAGTAAAAATTAATAAAAAAATTGTACAGTGCAATACCATTTCTTGTATATACAAATAAGTGGCAGTAGGTGTAATAGTATATGTAATGTACAATTTAAGCAGTTATTCCTATGGAGTCTGTAGGTGAACGCAAAACTGGTGCAAGTGTATTTTTAATGTGTATGCAAATATATATAATTTATTGAAAAATAATTTAAAGATTGTGATATAAAATCATTAATTTAACTAATTAAATAATACAATCATACAGCCAAGACATGAATACGTGCTTGCAAACCTTTCTAAATTCTATTTGTAATTTTGTACACTGTTGCTAATGCTGTACTGTCATTTGTGTTTAACCAGTGTTGACATAAGTAACAACATATATCCTAAGGTACAATGACTGTTTTATCGTGTTTAAAGTTGTCAGTGATTGTTCATTGGGTGACTGATGTTTGCACTCTCAGAAGGTAATGATACTGGCTGACACTTGATTGTGCCTGCAGGCTCGGGCCCTTCCACTGTGCTGCCTTTTGATCCTGAAGAGGACTCTTCAACCCCTTCCTCAGCAGAGACCACGTCTCCTCGATCCCAGTGTCCCTCCTCTTCTCATACACCTATGAAAAGTCTGAAAAGAGAGAGAATGCAGGTAGATGAACCCTGTCAGAATTTTAGGGAGGTATGTCATATTTGTGGTAAAGATTTCACAGAATTGATCCTGTTTCATTTGCACATTCAAAGACATGCAAGTGGAATGAGAGGGAGTGACTTTGCTTGTGGAATTTGTGGAAAAGAGAATAAAACTCTGAATCATTTGCGAGACCATATCGGTGAGCATTTAGGAGTACCTGGAGTTTATATTACTGATGAGTTGATGTTAAGGTGCCATGCCATGAGCTCTTCACATGATCCTGAATTGGAAGAGTACATAGCAATGGTTAAAATTGCACAAGCCGATGAAACAGAAAAGAAAAGAAAACAAACTGGAGAGAAGAGGCACTATGTACGCAGGAAGAGGATAGTGTGGTTTACTTGTGATGAATGTGATCAGTCATTTCGCACAAGGAAGATGTTACTTAGACACAAAAAAGTTCATCGTCAGAAGTTTTACTGTAGTGAGTGTAATACACAGCATGTGAGTCGTAGGAAATTGCATAATCATCTGAGAGCTTCTCACAGTCAGAAATTTCGCTGCCATTTCATATGTGGCGGACTGTTTGATAGTTTAAGTGAAGTGTCTGAACATTATAAAAGTAAGCATTTACAAAATTTGACCGGTAGACACATGTGCCCATACTGTCCCCGATTATGTCGGAGTGAGCGAACCATGTCAATGCACATTGATACTTGTTTAAACTGGCCAGAAGATAAGAGATGTCACATCTGCAAAACCTGTAGTGCTGTGCTTCCCAACTTTGATGAATATAGCAAGCATTCCACAATTTGCAACTCAACAGCATCACCAAAATTAACACCGAACTCTTGTGGAGCAGTAAAAAGTGAACCACCAACAGCAGTTGATGAGTCATCAAATATTGGCCTGACAGTAGCAGTTGAGAAATCATCACCAAGAGCTAAATTAACTTCAAGTGAATGGGCTGCAGTTAACACGGACAGTAGATCAGTAACAAATGAGGGAACAGCAGTAAGTATTAAACTGTCAACAGATGAACGATCATCTGTTAGTAGTACAGTAGCTTCAACAACTGAAGATTCACCCGTAAAAAGTGGACATTCAGGAAATGAGAAATCAGTACCTAACTGTGGATCATCATTTACAGATACTAAAGTGGCACAATCAGCAGATGGAAGCAGTTATTCAGCACCAAATAGTAAACCAGAAATGTCAAATATTGAATCAGCATCATCAGTCGAAGCAAGTAATAATTTAACACCAGCTAATATATCTAATCCTAGAACCAAATCTCCATCATCAAGGAACATTGCATCAGACTTTGAATCAGAACCAACAAGTGTTAGACCCAAACTATGTGAGAGGGTTGCAAGTGAATCAGTCCCCAAGCAAAACCCAGAAGAGTTGATTACAGAGAATATCCTTAAAGTTAAGAAATTTTCTGATTTGTCAGACAACACTGAGTTTTCAGGAATGTCAGATTTGTTTCATAATATTCAGAATATTTTGTTAGGACAGAATAAGGATAGGATGTCTGAAAGTGAAGACTTAGAAAGTAATGCTGAGAAAATATGCAAAGATTCAGTTGCTCATAATGAAATGCAGTCTTTTGCTGCTGAACAGTTTGGAAGTGACCATACAGATAACAGAGACCATGATTTAGATCAGCAAGTGGAGCAAGAAAATGTAGATGAATCTGTGTCTTACTCCTCGGACTAGTACTGTATGTGTTTGACACTGCATTGTGGGTATAAATAAGTCACCTGATGATTGTGGATGAAGAATATTCACCTGGTAAATGTATCTTACATATGCATTTGATGCCCTTCTTGCTTGCAAAGTAAGGGGGATACAGTAAGCTATGGCCTAGAATTAGATGGAGGGATGATTCAGTCACCTCTGATTTGTAACATTTGTGGTGTTAGGGCAGTTGAAGGTCAAGTCTGTGTAAGTAAACTACTGCACACAGTATTGACCAAAAGTTATATGACGTATTCTTATTCAGGGACATCTTGAGTATGTATTAGGAAAAGAGAGATACTCTTGGGTGTACAGCAGTTACTGATAGTTCTTTTAATTCAAGATCAATGCTATATTCACAACATGTGCGTTGATCATTTTCTTTCAGGGGGGAGGGGGAAAGTGAAGCAGTCAAGATTTTTTTTTTTAATGAAGGTATTACTGTATATGTAATTCACTAGATATTGATTTTTTGAATTATGTTATTTGCACTTGATCTCACTCCCTGTCAAATCCCAGTGAGAGGAAAATCAGAGTTCGGTGAAAAGTGGTGTCTCTTCGTGCTCGAAAGGAAAATACAAATTTTACTATCACTATTTACAAAACCTTTAGTAAATTATGTTAGCATGATTAGCAACCTGTTATCATATAATACTGTTTATGGCAAAGTGCAATAATGTAGTTGAAAAGGAAGAAAAGCATAAGAAATTAATTGGCTTGTACTGTAGCTGAATCTCAGAAGAGGAATGAAAGGATAGCCTATATTTTTATCTTGTTGCAGTATGGTTTATCTGTCTCATATTTCATAAGGTATGCGATTCACTTGTGTATTGATGGGCCATTGTAATTTTTTAGCATATAGCCATGTTACTTTATTTTCCATGATGCAGATACTAATATTTCTTGCCTCATTTGTTACCCCAAGTTACAGTGTAGCACTATCATATGTTGGCAGCTATTTTCAGTGTTCTCTTTCACAGCAACAATTGGAATTGATTCTGAGTTTGAATCTTTATGTTGTAATACTGATACTCTGTTCAAAAGTATTATTGTTCTACATCATAGGAAATTTGTGGCCAGCTTTGTAGAAATGGTATTGTGTTAGAAGCTTAGAGTGAAAATGGAAAATGTAAGTGAGATAACTATTATTAGACTGTAGAAAAACTGAAGAATTTCCTCTTCCCATTACCATTGACAGCATATCACCTTTCAGCACAAGAGGACCTTTTAATTGAATAATATTGGCTGGTAGTAATCAGAGTAAACTAAGAAAAATATTTTTATTACAAGGGTTTATTTATGTACAGTACATCATATTGTGTTATCAATTTGTAAGGATAGGATGTCTGAAAGTGAAGACTTAGAAAGTAATGCTGAGAAAATATGCAAAGATTCAGTTGCTCATAATGAAATGCAGTCTTTTGCTGCTGAACAGTTTGGAAGTGACCATACAGATAACAGAGACCTCCGACCCTACGGTGCTCCGCTCTGGCCGTAGGGTCGGAGGATCGAATCCACCCAAGGGTCATTGGTAGACATCAGGAAGGGCATCCGGTCATAAAATGCTACACGCTCCAATCCAAAAAGGCCGACGCATGCATGTTGCAGCCTTCAAAAACGAAACGAAACGAATTTGAGATGGAATTTAATTTTCTGCCTGAATATGACCCAGCATAATACTGTTAAATTGGCACTTTCAGCTTAAAGTTATGCAAAGGTCATTTATAGTTTAAATATTGTTCTTCTGTGGGTAATGTGCTGGGTATTTTTTGCTTCATTCACACAAGAGCATCTTATCTAGATATAAATATGATACAGTATCATGGAAAAGTAAAAGGAGGTTCTTCACAGATATTGAAAACAACAACATGTGTGAGTGTTTAAAGAAAAGTTTAGAAATATCTTTAACCTATTGAGCCCTAGGAAGTCTTCATTTTATTTTTACCATCTCCCGTACAATCTTTCTCAGCTTAGGAAAGACCTTTTCTAACTGGAAGGGTTAGGTATAGCCTCAATAGACCCCTCCAGTATCAGTGGCCAATCTTAATTTGGATAAAATTGTGTGGTACCATTTGTTGTTGTGCTACCCCAGTTTGTTTGATTGCGCAGGCCAGTAGGAGTACCTAACTAAACTAAAAAGAACATCACTGGGATTTAAGGGGTTTATAGTGGTTCCATTCATGTATCTGTAATGTTGCCTGTCAAACTTTTTGTGCTAATGCAGCAGTGTATTGTTAATTACAAGTACTAATTGTATTTGCTACATTTTCTGATGTTTAATGAGTCCAGAAGGTATTGAATTTAGTTGTAGCATTATGTGCAGGTTATCCTTTTAATGTACAGTTGAAATGCTGAACCAATTACAGATAAAAAATTTGCATTTGTGGTATGTGTATATGAATGCATATTGTGTAAACAGTCTGTACATAATAAGTAGATCTGTATTCCTGAGGGATGTATACGAAGGACTAAATTTTGTATGGCATTCTGATTGCTCTTTGCAGGAAATTTACCTCTGAGTGTGTAGTTACTTCTGATCTGTTTTGATTTTTGTGTTTGTCCCCACAGTCTGAGAAGAGCTTGGACTTGACGTACTGTACTGGGATAGGCAGTGGAACTTGAATAATGCAAAAAAGAAAAAATGCATTAATTTTGTATATGCGTGAATTTTAGTTTAAGCTGTCAGCCAGGATGTATGAAGTCTTCTTCAGACCATTCCTTCTTTTGGTGAAGATATAGCTGGAACATTCCCTCATTGTTCATTCATTCATTCATTCATTATCCAGTCTTATGTCACCCCACAGAGAAGCGTAGGAGCCCTCATTGTTTTTTTATATTAATATACAGCACTGTATCGAAAAATTTTAATATGTACCATACACTAGATAGAAATAGTTTTTTTCACTTGAAAGTACAGTATTGGTGAACCATTCCCCTGTAACATATATTTGTTAAGTATTCTTGGCAACAACAGCTAGTTCTTACTATAACTAGAGTAAATCGCTGCAGTTAGAACATTGCTCTGACATAAGAAAAATAATAATAATAATAATAATAATAACAACAACAAAGTTAAAGGTCTCAGGGGTGACCATATCATCTCATAAATTGCCTTACCAAGCAGCTGCTGGCAAATTGGTTTCTGCATGGGCAGTATGATCATGATTATACAGGTGAATGTAAATTCTGTATACATAAAGGTACAGTTATTTCTTGTTTTTAAATTGCTTCACATAAAATTCCTACATGATTCGTTATGAAGTGTTTTTGAGTCAGAAATAAGTGTGTGTGTGTGTGTGTGTGTGTTTGCACACATGCGTGCATGTTTTATTTAACTCCTTCACCATGAGTATGCATGTTTCACTCAAGTTGGTACAGTTTGCCTACAAATATCCTAAATAGTAAAGAAAGACTGAATGTACTCCTGTTCAGCATAGTGATACAGGTGTTGTTAAATGCCAGCTAATCATTATAGAGGTTGAGATAGTGAAGCTTGGACCCTGTTGGAGGGACAGAAGTCAAGAGTGAGAGCAGTGGAAATGAGTTATTTGAGAGGAGCATGTGGAGTCACATGGAGAGACAGACTAACAAATGAGGAAGTGAAGGAGCGTTGTGGTGTGCTTAAGGACGTGATGGGAAGCGTTAGGAGAAACACGTTAATGTGGTTTGGGCATGTGGAGAGGATGGAGAGTGAAAGATTGACGAGGAGAGTGTATGTGAGTGAGGTGGAGGGGGTGAGAGGGAGGGGAAGGCCGAGGATGAGATGGAGGGATGGAGTGGAGAGGTATATGAGAGAGGGGGGTGTGAGTTGGGAGCGTGGTAGTGAAGTGGCGGGGGACAGAGTGACATGGAGGCGATTTGTTTGTGGCCACCCCGTTCGGGATTGAGGCGTCTGGCAATAGATAGATAGAGATAGTCTGATGTTGGAATTTATTATTTTTATTTCATAATAAATGAAATTTTTGTTGTAGCATGTATAGATTTTTTATTTTTATTTTATTTATTTTATTTTTTTCCCCAGAAAGTTACATTTTTGCTGGAAAATCCTCATATCTTTTATACTGTACTGTATTAATAAGTTCATCACCTTTGAATTTAATTGATTCATTGGTAATTATTATTATTTTTTTTTAATGCTGTGTCATATGCAGCATTTGAACATTTTCAGTGGTGCTTTCATGGCTAACATAAACTTTATGCTCTGAGACAGTGAAAGTCATTGGTTGTAATCTGACTAAGACATCATCTATCTATCTATCGCCAGATGCCTCAATCCCGAACGGGGTGGCCACAGACAAATTGCCTCCATGTCACTCTGTCCTCTGCCATTTCACTACCACGCTCCCAACTCACACCCCCGTCTCTCATATACCTCTCCACTCCATCCCTCCATCTCATCCTCGGCCTCCCCCTCCTTCTCGCCCCCTCCACCTCACTCACATACACTCTCCTCGTCAATCTTTCACTCTCCATCCTCTCCACATGCCCAAACCACCTTAACGTGTTTCTCCTACCGCCTCCCATCACGTCTTCAACCACACCACAACGCTCATTCACTTCCTCATTTGTTAGTCTGTCTCTCCATGTGACTCCACATGCTCCTCTCAAATAACTCATTTCCACTGCTCTCACTCTTGACTTCTGTCCTTCCAACAGGGTCCAAGCTTCACTTCAATATGTCAGAGTTGGTATCACAATACTGTCATGTAACAACTTTTTCACAGCAATAAATAAATGAATTGCAGTAGCTGTTGGACTTAATATAAGAGAGAAAATATATGCCAAAGGGAAGGAGAGACTACTAGAGGGATAGATGTAAGAGGTAGCTAGGTAAAATGTGGGATATTGAAAAGAATAGGGGTTTTGGGATCATCAGAGGGTTTTTCTCAAGCTGTTGGAGGACATTATCGTAGTGGCTTGTTGGAGTACTCAATAAGTGGTGTTAACATCTTAACTGCCTCAATTTTTTTTTTTTTTTTTTTTTTTTTTTGCTGAGCCCTATATTTTGATTTTTTGTAGTGATTGTTTGGAATACTGTATTTTTATATTCTTGGTAAACGTAATTGGATGTAATTTTGTTTTGATTATATCAGTATTCGTACTTTCAGAACAGGTACTTGAAATGGAAAAAAGCAGTACAGTACAGTATAGTCTGTCGCTATTAATCATTTTAAACTTCTGCTGTAATTAATAATATTGGAAGTCAAAACATGCTTGTGAGAAGTGAAATATATTAACTTAAACAGATTTTCTCTTCAGTGGTTTTACAGGTATTGGTAACAGTCCTTTCAATACTACTATATCAGATTTTTACATTTCCAACGAAAGTTGGGTATTGCCGAAGAATGTACAGCAAATTTAAACTTCCATGGTGGGCCTGGGCTGAACTTAAATTTTTAAACTCTTAATTATGAATAAGTGCACCAAACCCCAACTACTTTGGCTTGCGTTGTCACTTGACATCATGTACACTGACCACAGTCATTGGAAAATAGTTTTGACAATTGTTATCCACCCCAGAAAATCAGCACAGTAATTAATTTAGTGACCAAGTTTGTTAATTTGACAGTGATTAGAGAGAATTGTGAAGAAGGTAAAATTTATCATCACACACCTATTTGCATATGAAA
>JAGKTI010007379.1:19009-37148 GCA_018397915.1 Birgus latro
GCACTAATATTGTCATAGAGTAGTCAGAGTGAATACTGAAGGGCTAACTATTGATTCTCAGTTAGCCTGATTGCTCGTAAGTGTTGAAAATGCTGATGTAATTAAGTCTTAGTGTATTTAATTAGGGAGTTTTGTAGGTAGTCTGCTCTTATAAATGGTGTCTTCATCAGTGTAAATTTTAAATAAACATGATATTTATAGTAAAGACAAAATCTGTTTCAGTAATCCTTGTAATACTTACATGGAGCTGCTGGAGTGTGACATTTTCATGTGGTGGCACCAGTATAACAGCACCTTCACTGTTGAGTTGTACAGATGCCCCTCAACTCACTCTCCCTATAAGGTGGATGGTGTACTTCAGGAGAATAGCAACTTCAGGTTTCAACCCACTTTACTTACATCCAGCTAACCCTAGGTCTACAACAGCAGCATTGTATACATCCATTGTAGTGTCATGCCTCAGCCATTAAACTATCAGTGTGAATGTTAATTGGCTTTTATAGTCTCCCAAATTTGTATTTCTTAATTACTGGTACTTTTTGGCAGTAGATGGTGGTGACCTTTATCCACTCAGCTCGATGTATTTCTGCCTATTTCCTCCTAAGGTGACTACTCTGAGTGACAAGCTAAATGATTTCCTGTAACCCAGGAAACCATATATGACAGTGGGTGGTAAACATATATCCAAATAAGCGGTGATTGGTGCGTACTATGGTACCCCTGTTAACTAGCTGGAGAGAGACAAATGCAGCATCCACCCAGGAACCAAACCTTCACACTTCCCAACACAAAGTACTGTCTAATGCAAAAGAACATATCAGTTCACTGAACAGGATTGGCCCTGCAGGGGCAGTTGCTTGGCTGTGGTTGGTATATCAGCCAGACACTGGGGTTACTCTACTTCTGTTACTATTACTAGTACTGTTGCTGCTACTATTACTACTACTACTACTGTTCTTTTCAAATCTGCTATGCATTGTATGTGATTTCAACAAAATTTTGTACACTATAGCCTTTTCAGTGGGAGCTGAAGTTTAATCACTTATGTTCTACAAATAATCAGTTCCACCATATCATTATCATCGCCATCTTTATATCTTAGTCCTGTTTTTCATCATCGTGAATCATTTTTACCAGTCAGAGTAGAGGGAGGCCATGGTTCCACCAACCCCCACCCTCCAACTGTCTCCTCCCTTCCTTTGTGACAGGAGGCACAACACTCCTTACATCACAACTGATGGTGAGAGATGAAGCTGTATCTTTACATTAGTACAAGATGTGAGAGGCTGAAGTCCCTACTCTATCTGTTGTTAGATTCTGGGAACATAAGCTGAGTATTTTCTCCCTTTAAAAACATTATAATCAAGATCGTAACTTTTGTAATTATAATAATAAATGGTTCACTTACAAATGGAGAGGGAGGACGGTATAACAGTTGCACTGTTCTACTATTGTTCAGTGAACTACAGTACTGTTTGGAAAACTACAGGGTAACTACGTGCAGTATTACAGTAAAACCTCGATATAACGGACTTCAATAGACCGGAATTCGCTTTTATCGGACTCGAGGAGCTACCGGAATAAATTCCTATACAGTGTATCGGAAATAGTCCGATAAAACCAGAATCAGTCCGGACTGTCTGACCACCTCCGCTACGTTCGCCACAATAAGGTAAATAAAGGACATGTTTATCAGTGAACAATACAGTATAATTATATATATTATACCATTTGATTATTATAGTGAAGGTATAGTACAGTACAGTACTGCAGTGGTAGTGAAAACAGTTTAAAAACCGATGGTGCCATCCGGGCTAATGTCTGATATACCGAAAAAAGTCTGGGTTAGCAGGGGGGAGTCCGGATGTCGCTTTTATCAGAATTTCGCTTTTTTCGGAATGGCTTGGATCCCAATTAGTCCATTATGGTGAGGTCTTACTGTATATACAGTATTAGCTAAGAGTGAAAGAAATTCGCAATCAAGTTGAGGTTCAGTTTCTTGGGAAGCAGAACATATCTCTGATTTTCACCATGATGTGCAGGGGTGTGGAGTTGGAGTCGGAGTTGGAGTCAGGAGTCGAGGAGTTGGATACTTTTGGCAGGAGTCGGAGTCGGTTAAAATATCTCCGACTCCGACTCCTTTACGTGATCAAGTCTCACGTAAAGTACGTGGGTGCGCTGCTAGGCCAGTTGTGCCACTTAGTGAGAAATTCCCACATTTTTGTGGGAGAAATTAGCTTTTGTGGGAGCTCTTGTGGGAGGACATTTCAGGCAAGCAAGTTGTGGGATGTTTTTGTGGGAATATTGATTTAACGTGAATTTACGATATTATATGCACTAATACTGTAATACGGATGAAGTAGGTGAGGGGTGTCCATCATCCACCCACTTGATGTAGTGATACCCTGTTGTTGGGGTAGCTCTACTAGTACATTGAGTGGCAAACATATGATTTCCTGTAAACCAGGAAAGCATTTACAACGCTGGGTGGTAACCTTATAACCAACCAACACGTGTTCCCTACATGACAACAAGTGGGTTGGCGGAGGGTTAGTGCCCCTCCCCGGAAAACAACTAACTAAAAATACGAACAAGAAACCTCGGACCAGAACTGACCAAAAGATGACGACTAAGGACCAAACAAAGGACTTGGTACGGATAGCTACATGGAATGTAAGGGGTATGAATGATGAGGTGAAAGAGAGATCGTACAGGTGCTTGAGGGTGCGAAAGTGTATATATGTGGATTAACTGAAACTAAATAGTGAGGTGAGAGTGTGAGAGAATGGCAGTATGGATGGGATATATGCGCAGGAGTAGGTGAGAATGAGAGGGCAAAAGAAGGAGTGAGTACTGTTGTGAGTAACAGATGGAAGGAGAATATAAGAGAGTATGGATCAGTTGGGTCAAGGATTGTGTGGGTAAGATTGAAAGTTGGACAACAAATGTGAGCGATTGTGTGCGTGTATGCGCCAACGTAAGATAGTGCAAGCAGAGTGAGAGAAGAGTTCTGGACAAATGTGGAAGCGTGCTTGGAAAAGTTTGAAAGGAATGAGAGTGTTTTTGATTGGAGACATGAATGGAAAACCAGGGAATGAGAAGGCTGATGAAGTAGTTGGGGAGTGGGGTGTGCCCGCAGAGATGAATGAGAATAGTAGTGCTTTAGTGGACATTTGTGCTGGGAGGGGGTTGATGATAGCTAATACCCTTTTCAGGCACAAAATAATCCATAGGTATACGTGGCGAGTGATGAGAAGGGTGGATGGTGAACTGAATGAATGGATAGTAGTGCTTTAGTGGATATTTGTGCTGGGAGGGGGTTGATGATAGCTAATACCCTCTTCAGGCACAAAATGATCCATAGGTATACGTGGCGAGTGATGAGAAGGGTGGATGGTGAACTGAATGAATGGAAGGTGATGATTGATTATGTGTGTATGGATGAAAGGATGAGACTGTGTAATGGATGCAAGAATATATAAAGGCTGGGGGAGTGGACTTTCGGACCACCACTTGGTGGTGGTCAGAATCAAAGTCCAAACAAAATGGAGAAATAGAAGAAGGGAATGACAGGAGGAAGTAGTTCTTACAAGGAGGGTAGAAAAGTTACGAGAGGATGGAAAAAAGGTAGAGTATAAAAGGGATGTGGAGGAGCGATTGGGTAAATATAGATTGGAGCAGATGGGGGACGTGGAAGGTGTGTGCAAGATATTCACAGAAGAAATCTGTGCAGCATGTGAGGTGGTGTGTGGGGTGAACAGAAGACGAACGGGGGTGCAGGGAACAGCATGGTGGATTGAAGAGGTGAGAAAGGCTGTGGCACAAAAGAAGAAAGCATATAGTGAGTGGATGAGAAATGGGCGTTGAAGAAGTTGAGAGACGGAGGACAGAGTTATATGTAGAGAGGAAGAGGTGAAAAGATTAGTAAGAGAGAGTGGATGAGGAATTTGGAAGGAATTTGAGTGTAAAGTGGAGGGAATGTAAGAAAATGTTCTGGAAAGAGGTAGAGAGATTTAGACAGGCTGCCAAAGAAGGCAGTTGGGGAGTGAAAGATAAAAATGGTAGATTACTTTTGGAGAAGGGAGAAAAAATAAACAGATGGAGAGAACACTTTAATGAACTGTTGAACATAGAGAATGAAAGTAATGCAAGTATAAGTGGCTGGGGAATGACTGGGAGAAGGAGTGGTGTGAGAAGAGAGGAAGAAATCAGCAAGATGGAAGTTGTGGAAGCAATGAAAAACGATAAAATGGGGAAAGCCCCAGGAATTGATGGAGTGTGTGGTGAAATGCTGAAGCATGGGGGAGAGATAGTAAGAGAATGGATGTGGAAGATGTATGTAGATTGGCCTGGGAGGAAGGTAGAGTGGAGAATTGGAAGTCAAGTATAATTATTCCCCAGTACAAAGGAAAAGGGGAAAAAGAAGTGTGTGGTAATCATATGGGCATTTGCCTTCTCAGCATAATAAGAAAGGTATGTGGTAGGATACTTATTGACAGAGTTAGGGAAATAACAGAGGAATTAGGTGGAGAACAGGGAGGTTTTAGGAAGGGAAGAGGTTGTGTTGATCAGATATTCATTCTTAGATCTTTAGTGGAAAAGTTTCTAGAGAAGGGAAAGAAGTTCTATGCAGCCTTCATGAATTTGGAGAAAGCATATGACAGGGTGGATAGACAAGGGTTGAGGAAAGTATTAAGAATATATGGAGTAGATGGGAAGTTGTTGAAGGCAGTGAAGAGTATGTGTGAGGGTGCTAAGGCTGCAGTGTGTATGGATGGTGAATTGAGTGAATTTTTTTATTTGAAGGTTGGATTGAAACAAGGATGTCATGTCTCCATGGTTGTTCAATCTGTATATGCATGGGATTATAAAAGAGATACAAGGTAGGGCAGTGGATGTTGGAGTGGCCCTAGTGAGAGAGGGCAGTGTTTGGAAACTCCCTGTACTGTTGTTTGCAGATGATACTGTGTTGTTAAGTGAAGATGAAGGGGAGCTGCAAGGCTTGGTAGATGTGTTTGGGAGAGTGTGTAAGAAACGGAATCTAAAGGTGAATGTAGGGAAGAGTAAAGTGATGGTCTTCGAGAGAAGTGAAGTCAGTGAATGTACAATGAGATTGGATGGGAAGGATATGAAGAATGTGAGTGCTTTTAAGTACTTAGGTAGTGTGATGAGTAAGGATGGAAGTTTAGAGGGTCATGTGCTTGAAAGGGTGCAGCAGGAAAGAAAGGTTGCTGGTTCCTTGAAAGCAGTGATAAGAAACAGGAAAGTGAGCATGGAAGTGAAAAAGCTACTACATGACAGTATTAATACCAACTTTAACGTATGGAAGTGAGGCTTGGACCTTGTTGGAGGGACAGAAGTCGAGAGTGAGAGCAGTGGAAATGAGCTATTCGAGAGGAGCATGTGGAGTTACATGGGGAGACAGACTGACAAATGACGAAGTGAAGGAGCGTTGTGGTGTGGATGTGGATGTGATAGGAAGCATCAGGAGAAACACATTAAGGTAGTTTGGCCATGTGGAGAGGATGGAGAGTGAGAGACTGACGAGGAGAGTGTATGTGAGTGAGGTGGAGGGGGGGAGAGGGAGGGGGAGGCCGTGGATGAGATGGAGGGATGGAGCAGAGAGGTATATGACAGAGGGGGGTGTGAGCTGAGAGCTTGGCAGTGAAATGGCGAGGTACAGAGCAACATGGAGGCTATTTGTTTGTGGCCACCCCTTACGGGATTAAGGCGTCTGGTAATAGATAGATAGGAGTAAACTTAAAAATATGTAAATATTGCAGTATGCCTACCACTGTAATGCAGTAGAGGGGGAGGGGGGGGTGGAGTCGGAGTTGGAGTCGCAACCTTAAAATTTCCTGGAGTCGGTGTCGGAGTCGGAGTCAGAATTTTTTAAATCTGAGTCCACACTCCTGATGATGTGTCTGGTTTTCAGTACTTGCTGACATTTTTGATAAGCTGTAAAAGAGCAAAACATAAATAATGAACAAAAAATATTGTATAATTGGGGGTTGGAAATGGTTATGCATTATTGCAGGCTAAAGTTAGAATGTAGATATGGTAGGTACTTCTATACAGTGAAAATATTTCTTATTATAAATTAATCACTTGGTGGTGTGGATTTTGAACGAGGTCACTATATTTTGAATGTTATATTTGACAAATGTGGTAGATGGTGGTGACCATCATCCACTCACTTGATGTAGTGCTGCATACTTCTTCCTTCACCTTTATCATTCTTTTTCTGTGTCTGCCCTCCTCTCTTCCTGTTTCTCCCATCTTTCCTGTCACTTTTTATTATCTTCTTCCCTCTTCAGGCAACTTTGCATTGAGTGACAAGCCTAATGGTTGCCTGTAAGCCAGGAAGCTGTTTATAACACTGGGTGGTAACCATATAACCAATTCACACGTATTCCCTACATGTCAACAAGTGGATTGATGGAAGGTTGGTACCCCACCCCATAAAACCACAAACTTATAGATAAATGGCCACCCCTTATGGGATTATGGCATCTAGCTATAGATAGGTAGACAGATATTTGACAACCACAGATTTTGGAGAGTATATTTGGATTAACCACATAATGACCAACTGAGTTGTTAGTATTGTATTCAAAGTGTGTTTAGAATTCAGTTAATTGTGCAGTAGCACTGCAGTGCACTTGTTTTATTTTAGCTAGTTATCTTGCACTGTGAATTAGATCTAGGATGATGACTAGACTTTGATTACTCATACATAAATACAACTGGATGAGTGTTCAGAAAGTTTTCAGGTTGACCTTCCTTTATTGTCAATGTTATTCGTCTTTCACCTGTCATCATTTGGTGTTATATTGCCACTTGGATGAGCAACAGCTTAGCCTAGCCCACAACACTTGTGCTCTTGATTGAGTGATAAAGTATTGGATGATGGGTAAATGGATGGTTAGCCTAAGTTTCTCAGATTCACAGGTGTACCAGTAGTAGAGAATGGGTGAGTGTAGTGTTTGAAGCCTCTGACTGTTGGGATTTCTCACAATTAGACAAAATCTTATGTTGTTTAACTGAATACACTACCCAAGTGCACAAGCCTTAGCAGAGTAACTACAGTACCAATGAGTACTATTTAGCATTGTATTTGTATTTAATTACTTCATTTGATCGAGATACTGAATGCGAGCGTTGGATTGAAAAAGGCCAGAGTTTTGACTAACGAATGCTAAGGTTAGGACTAAAATTTGCCAAGGTTAAGAAATGCCAGCTTAAAACTGAACAGTGTCAATGTCAAGAGCAAAGAATGTCAAGGTTAGGACAGGAATATCACAGTTAGGAATGAAGAATGGCAAGATTAGGACTGAAGTGTGGTAAGGTTTGGAATGAATGTTAAGGTTAGGAATGAACTGTCTGCTTGCATCCCTCCACATCTACAATGGGCACATAGCACCCATCTAGCAACAACCTCTCTTCCATTTTCTGTCCAACTCTCTAATGCAAGAGTTAACCGTTACTCCCAGTCCTTCATTTATGCAACTGGTCAGCTCTGGAACTGTCTTCCTCCGTCTGTATTTCCTACTTCCTGTGATCTCCAGTCTTTCAAATGCAGTGTGTCCAGGCATCTTGAAATGACCGGATCTTGATTTTGGATCTCTTTTGTATTGTTTTTGTTTTTTTCTTGGAAGGAACAGTTGCGGGCCCATGGCCTTTGGTTCCTTCTTCCTTGCATATTAAAAGGAAAAAAAATGTAAAGGTTAGACTGACGCTTGCCAAGTTAGAACTAATTCAAGGTTAGAAGCGAAGGTTGCTAAGGTTGGGAATGAGGGATGTGGCTTTCACAACATGAGTTGGATTGTTAAATTGGTTTTTCTTAACACCCATAAATACCCTTCTGGATTGTTACATCCTTTTATCTTTATGTATTTAATCACACATTTTGCCTACTTTTGCAAGGGCTTTAGTATATTAAGTTCTTGCAGTATGTTGAGGATTCATTGCAAAGTATCACAACTTTTTCCATGTAACTGGTACTCTTAATCAGGGGAAATTGGCAAGTCATATTTATAGGAAAGAGTGGAACTTTATTTCTGCAGATTACTATGGCGTTTCAAAGGAAAAAAAGAATGTCAAAACAGCCACATATAATAAAGACTTTCTTGGCCTTATAGAAGAGGAGGTGAGAGCACTAGAAGAGGATATCCACTGGAAAGGGGAGGAAAAAATCTAGAAAAGCATACTTTCATACTTTCTAGTTTTATTACTAAGAAGGGGCTGCCCTTTTGTGATTAGGTTTCTCTCTAGAAACATGTGAAAGAAGTTTCATACTTTATGGCAGTGAAACTTGGCCAGTGTGAGAAGAGGATACAGATAGATTGGAGCAATCAAAAATGAGAATGTTGAGATGGGTACATACAGTATTGCTAAATGACCAAATGGAGAATAGTGTACAGCAGTGTACTGCAAGGTAGATTTGGGATAAGAGCTACCATATTAGAAAAATGATGAGAACTGGGAGGTTGGGTTAGTTTGGGTATGCTGAGAAAAGGTGTGAGGGGGTTTGGTTGAGGAGAGTCACATTTATGAATATGGTGGAGAAAATGCCCAAAGACAGACTAAGAAAGACATGAAATGAGGTCCTGCATGGAGATTCTGGTATTGGGCACAGAACAGGGAAGACCTCAAGATCACAACATATAGAAAGCTACCAACAAGTAAATAGATCTACATAATCTAGCATGATTAGTGGTCTCTAAGCATAAATTATGATGGTGCACATTTATTCCTTTCATTAGGAGGGGTCTCATTAGCTGACTAAAACTGTCTCTTGGTAACAAGAATAATAATGGATATGCATCAGTGTACTGAAGGGGTTCATTTTTTTTAGTACTGTACTGGCCCAGACCAGTACAATACAACAAAACCATTAAATTATGTAAAATGCTTCAATGTACAGCTTCAGTAAATGTGAAAGTTTGATTATCTGTAAAGTATTATGAACAGTAGTTATTTATTTTTTGACCACCAGTTATCCCAACAGGTGTGATGCCCTTCAAGCAACCACATTTCGCCTTACCGACCATACAAGGTCCCATCCTACTCATTCCTCGGCAGCCTGAGCAAAATGTGAAGCCTCGTAATGTGCAAGTGCAGAAAGTAAATAAGGTATGTGAAGAGTGTTTTGCTGTATTCCCAAATGAGACCTCTTACCTCATTCATAAAAAAGTACACTTGGTAATGCAGCAGTGTGGCATTTGCAAGTTTAAAACTAAGGATCAGGAAATATTTCGATTGCATATTCTGACTCATCAAGAAAAGCAAGTAGAACTAAAATGCAATGTTTGTAAGGAGGTTTTTACCAGTCCTATCACATATACAGTGCATCGAAGGAAGATTCATTGTTTGTATGAATGCAGGCACTGCTTAGCTGAATTTAATAATAGAATTGAGTGGACTCAGCATATAGATAGACACAAGAATCCAGTAAATAAAAATGTAACAACAGAGCCAGTAGTAGTAGTAGTAGGTGCAACTCCAGATTCATCTAAACAGAAACCCAGTGGACCACAAAAGGCAGTAAATGAATCAATAAGTAAAAGAATGAAGGCACCTGTAGCAAAGAAAAAAATTGCTAGAGTGAGATGCCCATCAAAACTACTGTGTTATATTTGTTATAAGAAACTAAGAAGTAAAAAGCAGTTACGAATTCATGTGGCTGAACATCTGGGAGTGCCCGTCACAATGATCAATGAAGAGAACTTGTATGGAAACGAACAAGTATGGGCTGAGATGGGTCTGGCTTCTGCATCATATGATAAGCAAAATAATAGTGATGAAACAACAGTCTCAAGTCAGGCAAGTGGGCTTTCTCTTGAACACCCAAAATTAGGTAATGCTAATCTTGATGCACAGACTGTCTCAAGCCAAACTAGTGAGTTTTCCCTTAGAGGCATAAAATTGGGTAATACCTGTACTAATCTTACCACACAGACATTCTTAGATCAGGGAGGTGAGTTTTCTTTTGGAAGCTTAAAGTTTGGTAATGTTAATTTTACAACACAGACATACATTGAAAAACAACATACTTTGTCAACTGAGTCAAATAATCAGTCCCCTGTAGAATTGTCCACCGCAATTGTCAGCAGAGTTCAGACTTCTCTCCCAAATCTTAAAGAAGTAAATATTAAAGAAGAACCAGTTGATCACCCTAGTTCAATTGTTGAAGCCATTTTAACCCCAAATCCTGCACCTGTGGGCAGAATACGAAAATCAAGTTCAAGATTTCGGATTAGCAAACGACTGACCTGTGATTCTTGCCCATTAACATTCAAAAATATGACTGCCCTTAAAATTCATGAAAAACAGAGACATTCAGCTAAACTCAAGTGTCCAGCTTGTAGCTTAAAAAATACAAGTAGTAGGAAGATTTTTCATCATCAGAAGATGATTCACAAAGAAAAGTTGCGATGTCATTATATGTGTTTAGCGTTATTTGACACAAGGGAAGAACAGCTTGCTCATCATAAACTGGTACACAATAAGGATAATGATCTAAAATGCAGATATTGTGGAGCTAAGTATGCACGTGGAATGTTTTCACAGCATTTAAAGGAATGCAAAGAGGATCCTATAGTAAGACAAACCAGAGCTTGTAAGAGATGTGGTGAGGAATTTGTTGCTGCTCATGAATATTTCAGGCATGTTGAAGAATGTGTTGCTGAGCCTGGAGATGCCCCACCAGATAAAGATATTGCCAAGCCAGCCAGAAAGAAATGTACAAGAAAGTCACAGCAACAGTCTCGCTCTAAAAAAAATTCTGATGGCCCTAAAACAGATGGCTCAGTTAAGCAGCTAAATACAGAATACTCTGGAAAAGATAAGAGTGCATTGCTGGCCAAGACTACAGTGGATAGCAATTTGGCAGAGCTCACCCAACAGACCACAGATAACCATCTGGATTGTGATCAGCAGACAGTCAGCGAACAATCTAAACTTACCCATGATCTCACTAGTGAACAGTCCACACCATTTGATCTTGCTATCAGTAATCCCCCTGAATCTACACGGAATGTCAGAGATGATTGTGTATCAGAAAATAAGTCAGAATGTCTACCCGCTGTTCGTCATAAGTGCCATTTTTGCCCAAAGTCATTTAAAAGCCCAGAATTAGGTATCCATCACATAGTGAAACAACATAGAAGTGGTTTGTCATTTACCTCCAAAGCACCAAAGGTATGTCATATATGTGACAAATCATTTATGTCATGTGGTTCAGCATTTTGTAAGCATATCCTCAAACATTATGGTGACTCTAAGAATTGGAATGCACTAGTTCCTTCCAACATGGAAGTAGGAATTGCTAGAAAAAAGTGTTGGATCTGCAATGTCAGTGGTTCAAATTACGCAAGGTATCACCTAGCTTCTCGAGATCGTATCATTGACAGTTATTTCACAGGCAACTTAGAACAGGTGACTGTTGAAGAAGAGGTTTTTAATTGTGGCATTTGTAATGAATCTTTTCCCCATAGGTATGCTTTTTGGTGTCACGTCAAGATTCACTTCTGTAGTCCACATTTTAAAAATATAAAAGGAGGGAAACATTTCAGTTGTGTCAGGTGCACAATGACTTATAAAGGAAGAAGTGAACTTCTGATGCACCTAGGAAAACACCTGGTTAAGCAGGAGGTTAAGGTGGATAAAAAAATTAGATCTAATAATAGTACTAAGAAAAAAACAGATACTGATGACCAAAATGATGTCGAGAACAGAGAAAACAAGAAACATTCAGAGACGCTTGCAAATGCAACTGAAGAGTCACAAGAAAGAAAAGAAAGCAATGATGAAATGACCTTCAAGGGTAAAGATAACAAATCTAAGAAATCATCTGAGATTATTGAAACAAAGTCTGCAGATAAAGAAGAAATTGTCATTGCATTTGAAGATAATAAGAAGGAAGATGATGAGGTAGTGCTGGATAATGAAAAGAGATTGGATAAAGCATTAGGGGATAAGCAAGGAGAAATGCATGAGACAGCAGATGGAAGAGTCAAGCTATCAGAAAGTGATAAACAAGGAAGGGATGTAGTGGAAAATGCAGCTGAAAAACAGCAAGAGGATAAGGAGAAGGGAGCAAAGAGTCATCCACAGTTCTTCAGATGTGAAAAATGTAATAAAAAATTCGGATCAAAGCCACTTGCTGTGCACCATGCAGTCACCAGCCACAGGATATTCTTAAAGAAGATGATGACCAGCCATGCCAGCCATGCCTGCCATTTATGTAACAAGACATTTTTAAAACCATTAGTTTTGTGCTCTCACATACTAAAACATTACACAGACCTTGGCATGTGGGAGGACTTTGTTCCCAGAAAACTGTTAAACCAATCACTAGACAGAAAATACTGTTGGATATGCAAAAATATGCTTGGTAGTAAGGCTCAGAAGCATTTAGAAAATAGAAATGATTATATAGAAAGAGTGTTATCAAGCAGAGCTGGAGATTTAAATGTTGAAGAGCCTATTCAGTGTTCATTGTGTGATCACAAATGCTCAAATATATATGCTCACTGGAAGCATGTTTTTCTCCATTTGTATAAAAATGTAGGACAGTACCACTGTAAAGACAGTAGGCCAACAGATGTATCCCATGATGAGAATGAAGAACCCAAATCACAAGTATTTTATTGCTCTAAATGTTCATGTGAGTTTAAAGATGAATCCAAAGTAACTGAGCATATAGCTAGTCATTTTCTTTCACGAACTGTGGAGGCAGAATTTACGTTGCCATCTCGAAGGATGTTGAGAAGGAGGACACAGAGCATAGATTGCTCTGTTATTCCACAGAGGGAAGAAAGAAAAGATTCACCTGAAATACCTGAAATAAAAGTTGAAGCAGTTGATTCTGATATCATCATTGAATCATTTCCTAACTTTGAGCAGCCACAAGGTGAGGAATCTGTTAAAAGTGATGGGTCAAAAGTCATTAACAAGTTCTGGAAATGTCGTCGTTGTGATGGAATGTTTGATGATGTTGATATTGCAGTTAAACATGTTCTTACATTACATAAATTTAAAATGACTGAAAATTTTACAGATCCTATGAACTGCTACTTATGTGGTGCAAATTTTAAGAGACATACTTGGATGTGTAGGCACATTGCTAAGCATTTTTGTGATCTGGGTATGTGGGATAATCTTGTTCCTCGAGACCTGGGGAATAAAATTAACTTGAGGCAGTGCTGGATATGTAAACTCAAGTTAACAAATGAATATGGTTCTCATACAAGCAAACGTAATGAGAATATTGAAAAACTACTGGTATCAAAATGTAATGAACCAATTGATTACTTTAGCTGTTCACTGTGCAACACAGAATTTAAATATAGGCATGCTTTTTGGGTTCACATGCTGAGACACTTGTTTGATTCATCAGAAAATCTTAGGCCTCGTGATGGACTATTGGATGAAAATGCAGATGCCAGTAGCGAAGAAAAGAAGTCTTATCAATGTAGTGATTGTTCACTGAGCTTTCCAGATGAGCCACATTTGTATAAACACTTGGCACTTCATTTGTTAGAGAATGTTGAAGAGAAAAAAAAAGCGAATTCCCAAAGTTGTAACCATGAAGAAATTGGAAGTAGTGAGAGTTCAGATGAAGTTAATAGCGATGAGGAGTGGTTGCCAACTCCCAGAAAGAAGCTGAAGCTAAATGAGACAAAATTTGAAGAAAACCGTGATGAAAACAAGAGCATGAAAAGGGAAGCAGATCGTGTGCAAAGTGTGATCAGTGATAATAAATGCATGATAGAGGATGAAGAAGATAGTGATACAGAGACTTCAGGTGAAAGTGAGGAAACTGATGATGATGATCAGTAAATTTCAAATGAAAATTCCATAAACTGCATGATTAGTATGGTATGTGTGGTATATATTTAGATAATTTATTTTTTAATTTGAGAATTCCATATTGTTTGTCATGGTGCTTGAAGTTCTCACACATGACTTCAGAAGTGGACTTCCATGGGAAATATTATATGCTGATGACTTGGTGTTGATTGCAGATAATGAAAGGGAGACGGAGGAAAGATTTAAGAAATCAGGAGACAGAATGGGGCACAAAGGTTTTAGCGTGAAGTGATATCTAGGGTTGGTGATGATACTGTCAAAGCTGAGGGAGTGTAGCCATGTGCAGTTTGCCACAAGGGTGTAGGAAGTAACTCCATCTTGTACATTGTTTGTGATAAGTGGCTGCATAAGAGATGTACAGTCAGGTCCTGCTGTTCATGGGGTTATGTACCAGAACATCCCACGAATGTTGAATTTTGTGAATAGCCCATACCGACCAGAGAAGTAACTGATTTCAATGTTTTAGTTATTCCTATTACCTACAAACCCACAATAACACCTGTAAATGCATCTTATGGCACATTAATAATTCCTAATAAGACAGTACAGGATAATACACAAGCCCTTCTGGGTACAGTGTTCTGTACTCACCACTCGATGATGACGATGATAGGTTGCCGTGTGCAGAACAGCACATACCTATACAGGATAACTGCACAGTTTAAGTGTATAGGACAGTACTTCTCACAGTAAACATGAAAAAAAATCATTTATGAACCTCTCAGAACTGCTGATGCATTGGGAAAAGCAGGGAATATCATGAAATAAATTCCCAGAAAAATCTGCGAATATGTGAACCCATGAATAGTGGGGGTTGACTGTAGTGGTATTAGAGGTAGGCTGTAAAATAATGCTGATTTTGTGTGTGCAGTGTGTCTGGGAGAGGATTTAAGGAGTGTCAGTCTTGAAGAGACTGAACTTGTAGGATAGTCTTTTGAGTATGGAGGAATTTTATTATTTGGGGGACATGTTATGTGCTGGAGGTAGGGGTGGAGATAGTTCTGTGGCTAGGGTAAGGAGTAGTTGGAGGAAGTTAAGGGAGCTGTTGCCTCTTCTAACAATGAGAGGGCACTCCCTCTCTGCTAAGGGATCTTTGTATGCCACATGTGTTAGGAGTGTAATGTTGCATGGTAGCAAGACCTGGGCAGTAAAGAAAGAGGATATTCATAGACTCAGACATAAAGAAATGACAGTGATTTGATGGATATGTAGTGTGTCCTTGCATGCGAGGCCTTAGGGGGTTTAAGATTGCGATTTAAGAGTTGAGTGGAAGGATGGGACTGGAATGTCTTAGTGTTGTGATGAGGAGGGGTAGATTGAGATGGTTTGGGCATGTTGAGAGGATGGAAGACTGTTCCTCTGAACTGTCTGCTTGCATCCCTCCACCTCTACGACGGGCACGTAGTACCCGTCTAGCAACAAACTCTCATCCCTTTTCTGTCCAACTCTCTAATGCAAGAGTTAACCGTTACTCCCAGTCCTTCATTTATGCAACTGGTCAACACTGGAACTGTCTCCCTCTGTCTGTATTCCCTGCTTCCTATGATCTTCAGTCTTTCAATCGCAGTGTGTCCAGGCATCTCGAAATGAATGGATCTTGAATTTGGCTCTCTTTTGTATTGTTTTTACTTTTTCTTGGAAGGAACAGTATGCAGGCCCGTGGCCTTTGGTTCCTTCTTCCTTGCATAAAAAAAAAAAAGTGGGTGTGAAAGGTGAGAGTGTGAAAGTCAGGGTATGGTTGTGAAAGGCAGACCAAAAAAAGCTGGAATGAGGTCATAGAGTGTGATCTCAAGGCTATGGGACTGAATAGAATGGCTGCCAGAGATCAAGCAACATGGTGAGCCATCATTAGGTGACCAAGGCTGATGCATGCAAGCATATTGGAGCCTTTATAAATGGTATGAATGATATGATACAAGGATAATTATTTACTGTATTGTAATTTTACTTTTTAGTGAAGAAATACAGTGCAATATGTTTTGCTGGCATATTATTAAACAGATATCTGAACACCTTACCAAAGTTTCACATAAAAGTAGTATGCTAATACATTACAGTACAAGTGTATTCAGACTCTGACAGCTGCACCAAAACTTTTCATATGAATAGTGTGTGTAAGATATTGACATATTTTTGAACACTTACCTTATTATAGTTTGTTTTTCAGTGGTGTGCTCATAAGTTGACTATTGGATAAATTTTCAAAGTTCGTTACTGTTTTATTCCAGAGTAGTATATACAGCAGTATGTCATAAATATGCTTTACAAACATTATCCAGAACTGTAGTGCTCTAATATATTTACAGTGCTATTGAAAAACAGCTGTCAGATGTAAGTTTGAAGAAAGTTAGGAAAGCAAGTTGATATAGTTTGGAAGCTGGGAAACCAATCAGTAAGGGATGCCTTTTATAGTGAGATGAGGAGAGTGGTGGCTGAACAGGAAGCCGTAGCTAGAGGCGTTAATGAACAGTATAGAGGCCTTAAGAAGAAGCTTCAGTTAAGGAGAAAAGAAGGCTTTTCCGGGAATGGAAGAATGGTGGTAACAGGGAGGAGTACTTGGCTGCCAAGCGCAGGACTAGAAGAGAGGTATACAGGACGAAGTCTGAGTCACAGAGACTTTTACATGATAATCTAAATCATGGAGAAAGGAAAAATATGATTTTTAGGGTGGCAAATCAGGTGAAGAGGGATAATCGGGACATTGTAGGCGAGCAGTGTGTGAAGAATGATGATGGAAGGGTAGTGGTGAACAGTGAGGATATTATTAAAGATGCATGAAATAAGAAACCTGTACTTTACACAGGAAAAATCACCCAATATATTACCACTATGCCGGGAATCGAACCCGGGACTCTCAGGTGAGAGCCAGGCAGCATACCACTACACCACGACCAGGTAAAAGTTACCTCACATTGTCACAATCTTGTAACCAATGTCCCTCCACCCCCACTGTGGGCATGAAGAGGATGAGGTAACCCCCTGGCACTCGGGGAAGTAGATGCATTTAATCAATCCCAGGCACTTACGGCATGTCAGAATGAAATAAGGAACCTGTACTTTACACGGGAAAAATCACCCAATATATTACCACTATGCCGGGAATCGAACCCAGGACTCTCAGGTGAGAGCCAGGCAGCATACCACTACACCACGACCAGGTAAAAGTTACCTCACATTGTCACAATCTTGTAACCAATGTCCCTCCACCCCCACTGTGGGCATGAGAGTCCCGGGTTCGATTCCCGGCATAGTGGTAATATATTGGGTGGGATTAAAGATGCATGGAGAGAGCATTATAGCTGGTTGTTGAATGAGGAGTTTGATTGGGATAGAGAAGGTTTGGAGCCAGCTGATCCAGTGTTTGGCCCTTGGCCTTTGATTGACGCTGCTACTGTGAGTCAGGCAATAAGCAGGATGTGGATGGGGAAGGCGGCAGGTGTGTCTGGGTTGACTGCCGAAATGTTGAAGGCCTCAGGAGATACTGGGGTGAGGTTAGTCACTGACCTGATAAATATGATTATATATGAGTGTGTTGTCCCAGATGATTGGCTGAAGAGTGTAATTGTAAATGTGTACAATGGGAAGGGTGATGCCCTGGAAAGGGGAAGTTACAGAGGTATAAAGCTCTTAGATCAGATAATGAAAGTAATGGAGAGAGTTCTAGAAGGTATGATCAGAGAAAGAGTGAATCTCGATGAGATGCAGTTTGGGTTTATGCCAGGCAGGGGGACCACTGATGCCATATTCATTGTTCAACAGCTTCAGGAAAAATATATTGGAAAGAAAAGGGAATTGTATTTTGTTTTTGTTGATTTGGAAAAGGCCTTTGACAGAGTCCCTAGAGAGGTGGTGAAGTGGGCAATGAGAAAGCTAGGGTTGGAAGAGTGGCTGGTTAGGGTGGTTATGGCCATGTACGTGGGTGCTCGCACCCAGGTAGAGTGAATGGAGCTTTGAGTGATGAGTTTTCCGTGAATGTTGGTGTGCATCAGGGGTCAGTTTTGAGTCCCTTGTTGTTTATCATGGTGCTTGAAGCCCTCTCACGTGACTTCAGAGATGGACTTCCATGAGAGATGTTGTATGCTGATGATTTGGTGTTGATTGCAGAGAATGAAAAGGAGGCGGAGGAAAGATTTAAGAAGTGGAGAGATGGTATGGGGTACAAGGGCTTAAGGGTAAATGCAGATAAAACAAAAGTGATGATATCTAGGGTTGGTGGCGGTACAATCAGAGGAGAGGGAGAGTGGCCATGTGCAGTTTGCCACAA
>JAGKTI010007380.1:0-29937 GCA_018397915.1 Birgus latro
TTTTAGCCACTCTTCAAAACGTGCTCCACCCAGCCTCTTCTCTCAATACTTCCACAGCCACATACCTATTCATACCCAACATTATCCTTCTTACTCTACTGTGCATCACTTTCAGCTTCGCCAAGCCATTCATCATCCATGCCATTGTTTCTAATCCATATGAAAGTCCAGTCACTGCCATTCCCTTAATCTATACATTTTGCACTACAGCATACTTATTCACTCTACACTTATCCACATTTCCCAGTCTCCCCACCCACTGATTTGATCTAGATAAGATACCTATATATTTTATTTTTGTTCTTGATGCTTCCACCACCCAACATCCACGATCTTTCAACATCCTGATCATCACCATTCACTACCAACACTTGGCTCTTTTCATCACCAAATCTCACAACCAGGTCATTACCATACTCTGCCACCACATCTAGCATCCTGTTCATTATAAGAAGGGTACATTAAACATAGCCTTCATCAACTACTTCAGTACGACAGATCTTTCCTATGTTAAATAAAGCCGTCTGGAAGGAAAGAGAGAAAGAGAGTATTTTAAAATAGTTAGAGGGACAGGAGGTGGGATCTTCAAACATACAGTATTATTTATCATAAACTGCTTCTACTAACTGAAACTGATTTACAGGAGAGAGAGAGAGAACAGGTAGAAGGACAGGAGGTGAGAGTTTCAAACATATTATTTGTCATAAATTGCTTCTACTAACTGAAGCTGATTTACAGGAGAGACAGACAGACAGAGAACTATCAACAGCATTCCTAGCAAACTGAGCCACGCACTGTCTCTCATTATTCAAGCCCTTGGAATGCTGACTCTTCCTCACAGACATAACCATCAACAAATTTTTTCATTTAGATTCCAGAAGGATCATCAATTTACTGATGAAGGTATTTTATTTTCAGACTTTGCTGCCCACTCGACATCCACAAAATTCTGGAGATCCTGTTTAGGTTTGAGATACTCGTCCTTTCCTTGCTGTCTCTTTTTCTCTCATCTTTCTTTCATTTTCCTTCTGTTCTCATTCCCTTCTCCATCTCCCTTTCCTTCTGTCCTTACTTCTCCCCGTACTGTCTCTTCTTCCTCCCTGTCTTCTTGTATTCCACCTTTCACCATTTACTACCCTCTCCATCCTTCTCTCCCCAATCAAATATTATTGTCTCTCATAACACCATCCATTTATATGTGTATACTGTATTAAGCATTCATGAGGACATCACACATCTTTGTCTCACTCCAGCTGTAATCAAGAAGCTCGCACCTTGTTATCTACCTACTCTGGCACAGGTACTTCATATCCATAAAACTCTTAGCAAATTTAGTTGTCCCATTCACAGTTAGTATGCCTATGTGGCTTGAAAGTTAGCTGACAGTTATAAAAGAGCCTTGGGAAGCAGAAATTAAAGAGATTTAAGTTCACTTTTGCAATTACAGATAGGTGAGTATAAGTAGGTGACTACATACAAGTGAGTAGAACACCATCTATATAGTACTTTATACTCCCTTATTGAAGTCACTTCTAGATGTTTTGCTATAAAGTCAATTGGTAAACTACAGTAACTTTGCCTACTAACCATCCCATGGTTGGTATAACTCTAGTATTTTATTCCAGCTAATGTCAGACAGTTTACTATTGTGTATTTGACTCTAACTCAAGGAAGTCTGAAAGTTAATGCTTGTGTTATTACCATTAATCTTCTCATGGTCAAAAATAACTCCATCCATCTGTCCATTATCCAGTTCTAAGTTGCCCCGTGAGGAGCGTAGAAGCCCAGCACTAGACAAGTTGGTCCTGATATTTAATATGAGAGTGACCAGCCTCACTCATCTCTCAGTGGCATTACTTAAGCAATAAACCTCAATCAATCACCCCTTGGATATAAACCTACACAGGCTCAATCCAATTGGAGCGCTTTAATTACCAAAAATAACTCCACTAAGCTATTCCAGCTAGTTCTAGATGATTTTATTCAGCTGAGTGAGTCATAGGAGACCAAGTGTTAAAAGTTTCTTTGCTAGCTATTGTCCCAATTGTTCATTTTGTTTAAAGGCTTCAACACACAGTTGAAGAATAGTACCATACTTGCTAATCCCACATTACCTACTTTGAGGAAAAAAGGCCCGAGGTTTTGCTACAACAGTCCAGCACATTTATGGGCAAATGACCAGCTTATTTCCTTGGTGACAATGATCAAGAAACTTTCAGTCACCTCTTGGGAATTGATCCTATGTATTCTAACCAAGGGACAACCAGGCATCAAGAGAAATACAGTAAAGTACTGTATATGTATGTAAGAAAATACCTCATTATCATCATCATCTCAATGACGAAAGGATGGGGTGAAGTAGGACCTACAAAACAAGGAAAGGGAAAAACATGATAGGACAATTGAATAAACATACAACATAAAAAAACTTATGTTTTATCAATAAATACTTACATACGGTTTTACAAAGTAATTATCTAAATTAAAATGTCAGTCAAAATTCTTACATTTAAAGATCTGGCTATAATAAATGTCTGTATATCAGTATCAACCAGAAATTGTCACCCAACTCAGGATCGTATGTTAAGTGGCTCTGGAGATTTCATAACACCCTCTCCTTGGTGATGCATTCTGCACATTACACCTTAGTATCCTCATGTGTGTTGCTGATACATACCAAAGGTAAAGTAATGGTGTGGCATAAGCCGTGAGGTGCGTAGCCATAGTACTCATCTCCATAGGTTAGGTCACTGAGCTTGTAATGGGTTATTGAGCCACTGTTCTGGAACATAACACCACAGTGTAATCCAGGCTACCAGTTACCTCCCCTAGACATTACCATTGGTAACATAGGCCTTTGCACCTATGATAGGTTATGCAGTTACTATCCTAGGATATAAGGCCACTGCATCATCCACGTAACCACAGTTAACATCCGTCCATCATCTAATCCTATGTTGTCCCATGAGAAGCGTACGAGCCTGGGACTAGACAAGTTGGTCCTGACATTTAAGATGACAGTGACCAGCCTCACTCATCCCTGAGTGGCATTAAGTGAGAAATAAACCCCAACCACCCCTTGGATATAAACCTGCACCGGCTCAATCCTATTGGAGCGCACAGATAACTCCTTTAAATATTACCCTTCGTACTGGTACTTCTATTACCTAGCAACCCACAACGGGTGGTTGGACACTTAAGTTGGCTGGCACAAGCTGCTTGCACCCAAATTCAAACCCTGGTGCTATCAAGCTGGTAACTTTGTATCTCTCAATGCTAAATACCCTGCTAACAATAATACAATGCTATAAATAACATATTGTACGTGGTAATGCTAAGATGTAATATGCACAATGAATCTCTAAACAAAAAGTGCATCATCATCACCATCATCATCCAGACCTCATTTTCTATCCTAGGGCAGGGTGAGGAGTAGCAATGTCCAGACAGCCCAAGTCTGCCCAATCCAATGGACAAAAAGTGCATTTTAATGTAATCTAAAATACGGCTGTTTCATCTAAGACATTCAGAGTCAGGAGTGAGATTATTGCTGTTGCTGTTGTCATCCCAGGCTCATTTTGATGAAGTCACCAACTGGGTGCTGCTAGAGATCAAATGTTAAGATATGGTGATGAACTGCCTATCTTATGATATGTGGTGCATAAGTTAAATGTGTTGTGGTGTGGGGGGCTGCATTACAATGAGGGTATAGCGGATTGCTTGTAAGTCATATTCTATGTTGGTACTGAAGCAGAGAAGGGTGATGGCTTCACTGTAGTCCGGCTGCCTGATGCACTTGTCAGGTACAGAGCATTATATTACTTGAGCACTCAACTCCAAAACGAAACACAAAAAATCTACTTGTTGATAAATCTGTCCTTCTGACTTCAAGAACCTCAATTACATTACAACAAAGAGCAGATCATTAAGTCTTACACACACCTCATAACAAAATGGCTACTCACTGCAAACTACAAGGAAGGAAATACCCTTTGAGAGAAACAAAAGGAGAGGGGGGTCAGTTATTCTCATCTTTACAAAAAATTCATCCCACCTTATTTCCTTACTCAAGGGTTGGGTGGCCCTATCCTTAAAAAAAAAAAATGATTATATATATATATATATATATATGTATATATATATATATATTCTGTTGGTCAAAAACAACAGGGTATATGCAAGTTTTCAGATTCACCATGATATGTCATAGTCAAAAGCCAATTTTCTTCTAAGTTCAGGTAGCTATGAAACAAAAAATAAAAATGGCATGACAGGTGCTCATATTAAAAATGCTTACAAGGTCCAATGTACTGATTGCCTGATGTAGCAGTGATGTCACAGCTTTCTAAGATATGATGTCACTGTTGGGTAAGACACTCCACCACTGTCTGCAGTGCATAAATAAAATGTGATATTAAGAGGAAATGACACTTTCAGTCACTATTAAGCATAGAGACTGTTAGAAAAAAAAATTCATTATTTAATCTGGAGTCATATCTACAAACATTATTTTACCCCCAACTACAGTTAAGAACATAATAAGTACCCTATTCCTTAATGTTTTTATTGCTAAGACATCTTTTATATTATATTCTTACTACCAACAGAGAGTTTTATTTCAATAAGGAGAAATCTGTGTTAACCATGAACTCAGTCAACATTAACTTCTTCAGCATTTAGTTAATTCACTTATAAAAGCTCCAACATCTCTCATGCAAACACCTTGTTCCCCAAATGTTTTTTGATTTTCAATCCAGTAACAATTTTTCATTTTATTTTTACCGTCTCCAGATAATTTTATTTGGGCTTGGAGAGACTTTTTTGAGCTGGGGGTGATTATAAGGCCTTCATCAACCCCTTCACTACTAGATCTACCTTAAATAAGTAAAAATTGTCTAATGGTAGCAAGAAGCTGAAAAATACATCCGACTCAAGGAGGTTAAAGAGAAAGTGCTGGAAGCCCTTAAGTACCATCATCATCATTTTACATTATTGTTACTGCTAGGCCACTTTATCCAGCTTTGGAGAGACCATTTACAGTGGAGGGGCTGGAGGAGTCCATCACCATCATCACAAGCCATAGTCTCTTTACTATGATGTCTCTTGTTTTTTTCTTGTTACTTTTGGATGACTTTATTCAACTTAGGACTGACCTGTCAAGCTGGAGGGGGTCAAATACAGCCTTCATTTGCCCCTTCACTACTAGAGGTCTGTCCTAAAGAGAATAAAATCATAGATGGAATAATGCAATAAGTTCCCTCACATTCAAGAGATTAGTAGTGAAAGTGTTACTGAAGGCTATATCTGACCCTCTTCAGTTTGAAAAGTCTAACCTGAGCCAAACATGGGTCTCTAAAAATAGCAAAGTACAATAAAAATCATGTACGTGGTAGTAATAATAAAATAAAAATTACTGTATATTCACCTTAACCTGGCCCAGATTTTCATCCTTTGCAGCATCTTTCACATAGTTCAGTCGCAGCATAAGACAATACAGCTCTACATCCTTCACACAACACTTCCTCATGACTACCATTATGTTCTTGGGTTAATCCATTGTTATAATTCAGCTTTCAAGATGGAGAGATGTCAATTTTAGGTCAAGTTAAAATGAAAACTATAGTAGCTGAATCCAGGCCCTTCATATTCTTGTCTTTCATCTTTCTTCACATAAACACTGCCTCAAGTACCACAAACTTGATTTCTCAGGATAGTCATTATCTACCAGGTTAACAAAATGGCAGTTCTGGGTGGTATTTTGATTTTTTTTCGGATGATTTTAATCAGAGAGAGAGTTTGAAGTGGAGGGGTTAGATATAGTATAGCCTTTATTTACCCATTCACTACTAGAGGTCCTTCTGAAGTGTAATAAATTATCTGGTAGCAGGATGAATAGAATAAAAATCACACCCTCAAGCTAAATGGACTAATATACATTGTTTGACGAATCCTGACTTTCCATTTTCTCTTCCTTTAGTTTCCTCCAAGTAAACATCGCCTCTAGAGCATCCCACAGACATGATTCCTTAGGGTAGTCATTGTCCACTAAGTTAACAAGGTAGTAGTTATTTGTAATGTGCTGGATGATCTCTCGGGAGTGACTGTTCTCAGGATACAGCCTGCCCCACTGAGCCATCCACAGGCCAAAGGCTTCATCCTGGAAATTAAAGGAACATTAGAAGAAATACTAACAAAATACAGTACTGTACTACATGTTCAGACATGTAAAAAATAATCATAATACAGTAATAACAATAACAACCAATGCATCCTGAATCAAAATGATGAGAATTGTTTAATGGAAGTACTGTATTATACCTACATTTTGGAAAAATCATTTATTGGGAAGGCATAAACAGTTCTGGTGCAACTTCAGTCCTCTCATAACCAAACATGACTTTGTACATGCTTGCATGTGTCAGCCTTGTTCACATGGTGGCAGCACTCCATGATGCACAAGCTCTGGCAACAGATTTAGTTAATCCCCTAACCCTGTGGTCATTATGTAGGACATCATTCCAGGTCTTCTTAGGTTTAGGTTTTGGTGCTCTGCCCTCTACATTCAGTTAAGTATATTTTAATCCAATTTTTATCCCTCATTCTCTTTACATGTAAAAACCACCTTAATCTCCAGTTATGCATCACATCGCCAATGCCTTCAGCTCCCAGACCATTTCTCAACTGCTCATCCACAATTCTGTCATCTGCTCATCCACAATTCTGTCACTTGCAAATCTGTCATTCAGAGAAACACTACTCATTCATCTAATCATCCTCATCTCTGTACTCCCTACCCACATCTTCCTACTCTCAAACCTACCCTCATCCTCCCCATCATCATCCTCCCCCTTTAGTGCCTAAGTTTCACTACCATAAAGCAATAAACTTCTCTCACATCTATCTCTCTATAGCCAGATGCTTTAATCCTGTAGCAAGTAGCTACACTCTGTCCTCCACCATCAGGCTGCCCTCCCTTCAATTCACACAATCCTCATTTCACATGCATTCCCTTAGTGCTGCAAAGCATTAGGAGAAATACCTTGGGATGGTCTGGCCTTGTGGGGAGAATTAGAGACTGACTAGGACAGTATAAGTAAGTGATGTGGAGGGGGAGAGGGGGAAATTGAGCATGAAACAAATGGATGGGGTGGAAAGGTGGTGTGTGAGTTGGAAAGAGGGCAGCCTGATGGCAGGTGACAAGGTGGTGATTAAACTGTGGCCACCCCTGACTGGATTAAAGCATCTTGCTATAGATCAACAGACAGACATACGATACAGAGAAATCCCCTCAGGTTTAAATTCAATAAACTTTTGCCATACCTTCCAAGCCTTGAAGCTGAGTGGATCAACAATGGTGGGCTGGATAATCTCAGTGCCAGGGAATGAACCCCACGTTACTGCATTTGGACGGTGTTTGTGGCAGTTACTGAAATCTGCTGAACCCTGTAAAATAAACATCATCATCATCAGTCATCAGCCTCCTAACTCTACACCACCACCACAATTATCATCATCATAATAACCCTAACCAAATTTCCCACTACAGTAAAACATCACTAAACTCTCATTAAAATGGATTCATTTGCAGACAACCATGTCTGATGATTGAAAGTTTGGTACTGTATAAACAAGATTTCAGTCCAGTACTTCTAGAGCAAAACTTGTGCAAACATGTGACTGTGAGATAATGTAAAGTATGCATACCAATTCAGTGCTGACTACAGTCCACTTCATGTAAAGATAGATGACCAGCCACTTCCCCTGGTGATTTTACATGACTGAAAAACCTCTGGTCAACTTTTGAGGGTCAAGCCTATGCAATGCCATCCCTCCAAATGGGGCATTCTCATAACTAAATCACCAAACAATTTTTTTGTTTCTTTTTTTCGCCCACCTTTTTTTCAAGACCCACTGACATCATAAAAACACCCCAGCTATTACCATTATACCAGTCCTGAATGAGACAGTCCAAGCATATACTGTATAGACAAAGGGTATTATAGTCTATTTCACGGGAGAAAAGAAATTGCCGTTCGGCAACCCTCTTCCAAACTGTCCGATTTCATGCATTCTTGTGAGTAGCAAAATAATATACAGTGATGTTAAAGACGGAAGCCTTCGTTGAAAAGCAACAGAATAAAATATATATTTAGCATGGGTGAAGTGTATAACATCACTACTTACAATTTGCAAGGCCATACGGAGCATAGGCCTACCGTAGGTGTGGTTATATGTGCGAGCATCGTTGAGTCAGTCACGTGGTCTCGCATTTCCCGCAGCAATCTGTCATCTGAGAAGCTCTGTAGCACCAACATAATAATCATCATCCATGTCATTGTCTCACTCTCAGAACTTATTAAAAAATACTATAAAAGGTTATGTCTACCTTCTCTTAATGTATTACGCAACAACATGATACTGGGAGACATCTGTGTTATTATTTAATAAGTCAGACGTTCGGCACTATTTTATTACATGCATGACATCTGTCAGGTGCCCCATGAAATTTGAATGTGTATACTTAGCTTTTGTTTATTTCATCTGCTGACTGCTAACACTTATGTTACATTTATGTTTGTGTTTAAAAATTCTATCTATCTATTGCCAGACGCCTTAATCCCGAACGGGGTGGCCACAAACAAATCGCCTCCATGTCACTCTGTCTCCTGCCATTTCACCACCACGCTCCCAACTCACACCCCCCACTCTCACATACCTCTCCACTCCATCCCTCCATCTCATCCTCGGCCCCCCCCTCCCTCTCGCCCCCCCACCCCACTCACATACACTCCCCTCGTCAGTCTTTCACTCTCCACCCTCTCCACATGCCCAAACCACCTTAACGTGTTTCTTCTAACGCTTCTAAATTCTAAATATATTTTATTCTATTGTTTTTCAATGAAGGATGCCATCTTTAACACCACTGTATATTATTTAGCTACTCACAAGAATGCACGAAATCGGACAGTTTGGAAGAGGGTTGCTGAACGGCAATTTCTTTTCTCCCGTGAAACAGGCTATAGTACCCAAGTGGTGCAAAGGAAGTGTAGATAAAAGGAGGCCTGTAGGCCAAGAATGAGGTCATCTTTTAGGGTGAAACTACATACAGTGAAGATGACACTAGTGAAGGTAAGAGGACTGCTGGTCCTCATGGACTGAACTGCAGAGTCTATGCCAAGATTATCACAAGAATACTGTAATTGTATGCTATGAACTCAACACATGATTAATGATATGAGTGTTGATGTGAGGTAAGGGAGGCTGGATGTTCAGTAGTGCATCACAGTTTTTATATATAAAAGCAAATTTATAACAAAGTAGCACAAGAACTTTAATACTGTAGTTAATTTTTATGAAACTTACCATGGACTTAGTAGCCAAAAAGAACATTAAAACAGATTGATTTACCATACAGTACTGTACTCTGAACTCACTGTGCGATTAATGATGTGATAGTTGATGCGAGGGAAGAGAGGGAGGATGTTGAGTAGCGCATCAACGTTTTCCTTACAGGTGAAGAACTCAAGGTATGCCTTCTGGTACACATATCCTCCTGGCATGCCCCACCCCACCACTGGGTCCTCACTGCTGGCACCATTCACATTGGGCTGGAAAAAGAGGGTGGTGTGTGTTGGAGAGAGAAAGCTTGATGGTAAAGGATAGGGTGACATGGTCTGGCCATGTGGAGAGAATGGCAAGTGACAGATTGACTAGAAGAATGTATAAGACTGTGGTGGAGTGGGAGACCAAAGATGAGTTGGAGGGATGAAGTGGAGAGGTATATGAATGAAAGTGGTGAGCTGAAGGGAAGCTTGTTGGGAGAAAAAAGTGTGACATGGAGGCAGTCAGTTTGCAGCCACCCAAAGGCAACTGGCCATAGATAAGATATACAGTAAACATATATACATACATACAGTAGCCCCTACACTTCCACAGATCATACTTGCACGGATTCTGCTTAAACGGTACCTGTAAGTATTACCAAAATCCAGCATGGTTTTTCAAACAACCCACACAATGAAGTCTGCAGTAGGCTGGCATCTTGGCTGCCACTTTGATTTTTGTCAAGAATTTGTGGGTTCTGTCATGAATTAAAGAGATTCTGTCAAGAGTGTGAGGGGTTTGAAGAAAGTACCTAGAACCATTATAAAGGATTTTGGGTCACAGAGGGTTTTTAGTTGGCAAGTTGGAGTCAATCATGTTGAGATTTTTCTCTTATTTTTTTCTTTAAGTCTTTTTAATATCAACGTCTTATGTCTGTTTTACTACCATATAATAAATAATACCCTTAGGAAACATATCTGTAGTCTAGCTGGAGTCAGAGGGTTTTTAGTGGGCAACTTGGGTTTGACTAGGGATCTGATTAATACATTAGCTTTATTGTAATGGGTTAAAGGAACATGCTTATGTGGATTCTGCATGTGCAGTCCACCAGGTTAACACTTTAGCTCTGTGTAAGAGGTGGTACAGCTATATCATCATCATCATCATCACCAACACCTTAGCACCATTATTAACATTCTCAGGCTCCTGCAACACTCTCTTAGCTTAATAATATCACCTAGTATTAGCTGGAACAGAATATTGAAAATAAGATGTAACCATAAGTAGATTAGTGGTAGCCACTGTTATCAACACTCAGCTTCCTATGACTGGTTAAAAAATTCAAGATATGCCCTCTTGTACACATACCACCCTGGCATGCCCAGCCCCACCACTGGGTTCTCACTGCTGGCACTGTCCACAACTGGCTCAAAATCATCATCATTAACAATAACATTTAACTCTGTTATCCGTCCCTACCCCTCGGGTATTGTTTTCACTCGGTTTGTCTGTCTGTCTATTTGTTTGTCTGTCTGTCTCTTAACATGTTTACATGAAAACCATTGGTGCAATTTTGACCAAAAATTACAGGGATGATGGGCTATGACCTTCTGATCACCTGATTAAATTTTGGGCCAAATTGGGCCAAGGTCCAGGCTGTAGGCCCCCAAAATGTTAAATGTATAAATTGCATTTTTGCCATAACTCCTTTCAAATTCCTCATATCCAGATGAAACCAAAACCTAAAGGTGCATTTTTCAAATCTGCATCCTATAACATGCCTCATTACATCAGGGAGGTAACTCCCTGGTTAGCGGTAGGGGTCAGTGTCAGGTGGGTCGTGCCTAAAATTTCAAATGGGTATAAAATCATCAAGTTTCACTCGATTTACTCCAAATTTGATATGCGACATCTCTGACTAGATATCCTGTTGTGTTTATATGGCAGGACTAAAATGACTGCCGGGGATGAGTTTGCTGTGCCCAGCACCGTTTCCTGTATAAAGTCCTGTTTTACTGTGATCATTAACACAATCTTAACCTAAATGAACCATACCTGTGAGTTGATAGTAAGAACACCACGCTTGTTGAAGTCTGCCAGCTTCTCAGTCAACAGTGTTGTCTCTGCACTCAGTGCATCATCATTCCATGGTACCTGAAGTAATATTTCAAAGATTTACTGTTACTGCATACAAAAAAACATGGAATCAATACCTTCATTAATCTGACACTTTATTATACTAGTCTTGCTCATACCACATGATATTGCTCAGCATATTTTTAAGCATAGGCTCTACCACCAGACATCACCAAGTTTGAGCCATTTCCTTACTTATCCCCTATCCTGGCAGCCTTCAGTGTAGGGGAGACCTTCCATTCCTTCACCTAATCCTTGGTTTTCCTCCTCTCTATCCCCCTTTCTTTCACTTTTTTCCTCTTCATTAACTTTATATCTCACTCCTATTAGCCTTCCCTCCATCCCAAAATACTGTACTAATAAATTTCTCAAATATATATACTCCATTCATTCTGCTCAGTAAGAGAGAACATATATAGTAGTAGTGGCTGTAGCAGTTCTAGCCCCAGATTCATCTGAAAGGTAAACCAAGCAATGTGCAGGCTGAAGCTTCCCTTCTAAAACAGACCAGCATCCCTCTTTGAGGGGATAGGGAGGAAGCTGATATAAGATTGTATGACTAGGCAGTAAAGCTGCTCGGCTATATTAGTGTCACCACATGAAGGTATCCCTCTCCAGCACCAACAGAGAACCTGGCTATGGTATATTTTTCTTGTTTTGTAAATGTATGTATGACTGTATGTGTGTTTGTGTATTTTTTTACTAACCTGTGTAACTTTCTTTCCAGCCTTATTTGGTATTCCAGTAAGATATGCATGGAAGACATCCCACACATCTTGTTCACTCTCAAGGTTCTCACCCCACATGGCCAGTAACTGCTCCTTTGTACTCTTACTCTGTAACAGTTATCACTATCATTATGTAGGGAAGAGTACAGTTATGGTCTTCAAGAGAAATGAAGCCACAGAATGTACAGTGAGGTTGGATGATGAGGAAAAGGAAAATGTAAGTGCATTTAAGTAATTAAGTAGTGTGATGAGTAAGGATGGAAGTTTGGAGGATGAAGTGCTTGAATGGATATAACAAGGAAGAAAATTGCTGGTTCTTTGAAAGCAGTGATAAGGAATAGGGAAGTGAGCACGGAAGTAAAAAGGTCACTACATGATAGTACTGTATTGTGATACCAACTCCAACATAAACCGTGGATTGCGCTATTAACTTTTTTTTATCTCACCCCGTGGTGTGCAAAAAATGAAGATTTTTTTTTTTTCTATAATTATAAAGTTGAAGATAAACATCTAGGGCATCATCTGGTGAAAAAAAAAAAATCTCTCTCTCTCCAATTTTGCATAGGTCCATGTGTAAGTTGACGTAGGAGAGTAGTAAAAAAAAAAATTGTTTTTGTTTATTATAAACTTGAAGATAAACATCCAGGGCATCATCTGGTGAAAAGAAAAAAAAAATCTCTTTCTTTCCGTCTTTGCACAGCGCCATGCGTAAGTTTGCACAGGGATGGAGTAGTTAGTGGTCATGCAAGGCCAGCACAGCCTGAGCTGTGGCTCACAACACAATGCTACCCAGCCCGAGCTGTGGCTTGCAATCCACAGGATAAGGAAATGAAGCTTGGACCTTGTTGGAGGGATGCAAATCAGGAGTGAGAGCAGCGGAAGTGAGTTATCTGAGAAGGGAATGGGAGTTACATGGAAAAGCAGACTGACAAATGAGGAAGTGAAGGTGCGTTGTGGTGTGGATGTGATAGAAAGTGTTAGGAGAAATACACTGAGGTGGTTTCACCACGTGGAGAGGATGGAGAGTGAGACACTAACAAGGTGAGTGTATGTGAGGTGGAGGAGGTGGAGAGGGAAGGGGAGACCAAGGAAGAGATGGAGGGATGGAATAGAGAGGTATTTGAGAAAAGGGGGTGTGAGCTGGGGGAAGGGCAGCAGGGGACAGGGCAACATGGAGGTGATTTGTTTGTCACCACCCCTTATGAAATCAAGGTATTTGACAACAGATCTTATCATCATAATCATCCAATCCTGTGTTGCCCCATGAGGAGCGTAACAGCCCGGGGCTAGGCAAGTTGGTCCTGACATTAAGATGAGAGTGACTAGCCTCACTCATCCCTGAGTGGCATTACGTGAGCAGTAACCCCAACCACCCCTTGGATATAAACCTTCACCAGCACAACCTGACTGGAGTGCCTTAATTACCCATTAATCCACTAGGTGCCACCTACCCAGCATAGTAAATGGTTTCCTGGTGAACAGGAAACCATTTGGCTTGTCACTCACTGTAGAGTCACCCACAGACAGAAGGAAGAGAAGAGAATGAAGAAAAGAAAGTGAGAAGAGGGAGTGTAAAGTCACCTGTAAGCAGAAGGACAAGGAAAGAATGATGGAAAAAAAGACAGAAGAGGATGGGAGGAAAGAAGGATGGAGGAAAGGAAAGGGCAGACAACCGAGAGCAGCACTACATCGTGTGAGTGGATGGTGAGCACCCCACCTACCACTACAATAGATATATAGATACATTATTATTATTATTGATCCCATCATTATTATAACTCTTTGGAATAAAGAAATCAATGGTGTGGTTACAAAAAAGCACAGGGAGCCCCAGGTGGCCCAGGGTCCCCCCCCAGTCAGACCCTTGGCCCTCTTACTGGTTCCCCCATTTAAAAAATTGAATTGTATAATGTGTGGACAATGTGCAGCACTGGGCCTCCCAAAATCAGGCTTGGCCCTAACCTGGCCCCCTTAACCATCGAGACTTGGTTAAGCCACTGCCATAAATAAAAAAATAAAAATATCCATCATCATCATCTAATCCTGTACTGTCCTATGAGATGCATAGGAACCCAGGGCTAGGCAAGTTGGTCCTGACATTTAAGATAAGAATGACTAGCCTCACTCATCCCTGAGTGGCATTACATGAGCAATAAACCCCAACCACCCCTTGGATATAAACCTGCACTGGCTCAATCTGATTGGAGTGCCTTAATTACCCATTAAACCACCAGGTGCCATAATTTGGTTATATGGTTACCACCCAGCATAGTAAATGGTTTTCTGGTGTACAAGAAACTATTTGGCTTGTCACTCAGTGTAAAGTCACCCATAGGCAGAAGGAAGAAGAAAGAATGAAGGAAAGAATGACAGAAGAGGGAGTGCAGGGTCACCTGTAAGCAGAAGGAAGAGGAAAGAATGAAGGAAAGAAAGACTGAAAAGGTAGGAAGAAAGGAAAGTGCAGTCACCCAAGAGCAGCATGTACCATCATCATCATAAACATTATCATCTTCATCATTGGTAGTATAATAATTATTAAAAATTAACACAATCTAGAAATAAAATAGGCAAAGTTTACAAGAGTGCAAAGCTACTGGTATCAAGCCACTGATCATCATCAAAACCATTAATACAGAAAAGGAAACATGTAACTAGGAGAGGCAAGTATCAGCTGTCATCATCATCATGATCATCATCAATACCATCACCATCATCATTTTTTCTGGCAGCCTGGAAACAGGTCACAAAACTCTGAATAATGAGAGTTTGAACCTTCCCTCTATATCCTTTAATAATAAGTAACTTTCAGACTTTTTTGTTATACTAACTCACAATAAACTGGAAAAAAAAAAGTTTCACAAGTCAATATCATGAATCACACTTTTTTTTTTTTTTTTCTAATATTCAGGGCCTGCCTAAAGAAGTGTAGAAATTTCAGTTTAGTGTATGGGACATGGAACATACCAGTAAAGCACTGATAAAATTAAACATGATTCCGGATCATTCATATGTGATAGCCATCAGTGGTATGAAGTGCATAAGTGTGAATATTTATGTATTTATGCCTGTGAGGTTGAGTCAGGATTCCAGAGGCCTGAATGGTGAGTGAATAAGAGTGTGGCACATTTACCTGGACAGACCTCAGCTAATACTTCTAGAAGGTTTTTTCTTTGCTCTCTGGATCTTACCTCACATCATCCTAAGGTGAGAAAAGAGGTCTGGACAATGATGATGATAATGAAAAACTAAATAAATATTTCAGAATCATTTTAATATTGATCGAAGCATTACTTAATATGTTTTATGTCCCTCACACTAAGTTCAGCTTCCTTACCTTACTGTTAATAGACCCTGTACTGTGGTAGGTGGGGGCGCTCATCATCCACTCACTCGATGTAGTGCTGCTCTCGGGTGTATGCCCTTTCCTCTCCTCCCTCTTTTCCTTACTTCCTCTTCAGTCTTTCTTTATTTCATTCCTTCCTCGTCCTTCTGCCTACAGGTGACTTTACACTCCCTGTTTTGTCTTTCTTTCCTTCATTCTTTTCTGTTCTTTCTGCCTATGGGTGACTCTACATTAAGTGAAAAGCCAAATGGTTTCCTGTACACCAGGAAACCATTTACTACGCTGGGTGGTAACCATATAACCAAATTATGGCACCTGGTGGTTTAGTGGGTAATTGTGGCACTGCAATCAGATTGAGCTGGTGAAGGTTTATATCCAAGGGGTGGTTGGGGTTATTGCTCACATAATGCCACTCAGGGATAAGTGAGGCTAGTCACTCTCATCTTAAATGTCAGGACCAACTTGCCTAGCCCCGGGCTCCTATGCTCCTCATGGGGCAACATAGGATTGGATGATGGATGGGCAAATTTACAACACTGATACAAACTTACTGCCAGATAAAATAAATAGTAGTCCTTAAGTTCACCAAAAGCAGGAGATTCTGATGTGCCCCAGCGTCCATTAGGAAATTCATCCCAGTGCTGGGTTCTGCAATAATGCCAGAGAATTATTATTATTACTGGTGTTATTATTATTATTATTATACTGACATCATCATTAGCATCATCATAACTCTGTTACCCACTAATAAATATACTTCCCAATCACTGGACACTTTTATCCCACAACTTGAATACTACCGGTAAGTCTTGTATGCATGAAATCTGATAAGCTGAATTTGATTTGTTTTCACCTGATAGATCTCAGCCACTCCCAGAACTTGAATACTAAACATAAGTTGCATGAAATTTGATGACCTTTGGTGTATAAGACAGGAATCAGTGTCCTTGGTTACTAGTCAACTCAACCTTCCAATCTGATTACACTTGGCCATCATTTGAGCAGAAAATGGTTGGACATCTTTGTCAGGTTAGAATAAATAAACTGTATCAACAGTGCTTTGCAAAATGTGCCAGATTTCCATTCAGTCATCAATGAGGGCTTCAAAATTTGCACAGCACCTTAATCCCATATGAGGGCTTCAAACTTTGCCAGACACCTTAATCCCATAAGGGGTGGCCACAAAAAAATCGCCTCCTTGTCGGCCTGTCCACTGCCATTTCACTGTCCTGCTTCCAATTCACACACCCCTCTCTCATATACCTCTCCACTCCAACCCTCCATCTCATCCTTGGCCTCCCCCTCCTTCTCTCCCCCTCCACCTAACTCACATACACTCTCCTCGTCAGTCTCTCACTCTCCATCCTCTCTCTCCACATGACCAAACCACCTCATTGTATATCTTCTAACGCTTTCTATCGCATCCACATGTAATCTTTTTTTATACTGCACTGTACAAGCTTTTCATAGGCCATTTAATATAGGGCAAAAACTCATCAATCTGTAATCCTTTCACTAGTAGGACCCCACATCCAAATTTCACTGGGGTGAATCAGCCAGAAAGATTGTTGGGAAAGATTGCTACTATAAGTTGTTTTGGCAGGGGGGAACTGACGGATATGGGGGTGTGGGTGTGTTGGTTGCAGAGAAATGGGTGGAATATGTCATGAATGTTATGAGAGTAAGTGATAGGATATTAGTAGTGAAAATTTTGATCGGGCAGAAATTGATTTCAATTATATCGGCATATGCTCCACAGGTAGGATTGGATGATGCAGAGAAGGATAGATTTTGGGATGATTTAATACGTGTAGTGAGTGGTATGGGTGATGATGAGGTAGTGGTTCTGGGAGGGGATTTAAATGGTCATGTGGGTGAAGCAGCTCAAGTTATGAAGGAGTCCATGGAGGATGTGCATATGGTGTGAGGAATGCGGAAGGGGAAAGAATACTCGAGTTTGGGGAGGCTATGGACATGATTGTGTGCAACACACATTTTAGGAAAAGAATCAGCCGGTTGATTACGTACGAGTCCGGGGAAAATAGTAGTCAGATAGATTATTTTCTAGTCAGGAGGGATGATAGGAGATTAATGAGGGATGTTAAAGTTATAGGAAGCGAGGAGTGTGTGCAGCAGCACAAACTGTTGATTTGTGACATGGTGCTTAAGGAATGAGTGATGAGAAGGAGGACATATGTACCTAGGAGGAAAATATGGAAGCTGGGAAACCAATCAGTAAGGGATGCCTTTTATAGTGAGATGAGGAGAGTGGTGGCTGAACAGGAAGCCGTAGATAGAGGCATTAATGAACAGTATAGAGCTCTTAAGAACAACCTCTTGAGAGTTACCGATGCAATATGCGGTTGGACAAGAGGCCCACCAAGACATAAAATAACTTGGTGGTGGGATGAGGGTGTAGAAGCTGCAGTTAAGGAGAAAAGAAGGCTTTTCCGGGAATGGAAGAATGGTGGTAACAGGGAGGAGTACTTGGCTGCCAAGCGCAGGGCTAGAAGAGAGGTATACAGGGCGAAGTCTGAGTCACAGAGACTTTTACTTGATAATCTAAATCATGGAGAAAGGAAAAATATGATTTTTAGGGTGGCAAATCAGGTGAAGAGGGATAATCGGGACATTGTAGGTGAGCAGTGTGTGAAGAATGATGATGGAAGGGTAGTGGTGAACAGTGAGGATATTAAAGATGCATGGAGAGAGCATTATAGCCGATTGTTGAATGAGGAGTTTGATTGGGATAGAGAAGGTTTGGAGCCAGCTGATCCAGTGTTTGGCCCTTGGCCTTTGATTGACGCTGCTACTGTGAGTCAGGCAATAGGCAGGATGCAGGTGGGGAAGGCGGCAGGTGTGTCTGGGTTGACTGCCGAAATGTTGAAGGCCTCAGGAGATACTGGGGTGAGGTTAGTCACTGACCTGATAAATATGATTATATATGAGTGTGTTGTCCCAGATGATTGGCTGAAGAGTGTAATTGTAAATGTGTACAAAGGGAAGGGTGATGCCCTGGAAAGGGGAAATTACAGAGGTATAAAGCTCTTAGATCAGATAATGAAAGTAATGGAGAGAGTTCTAGAAGGTATGATTAGAGAAAGAGTGAATATCGATGAGATGCAGTTTGGGTTTATGCCAGGCAGGGGGACCACTGATGCCATATTCATTGTTCGACAGCTTCAGGAAAAATATATTGGAAAGAAAAGGGAACTGTATTTTGTTTTTGTTGATTTGGAAAAGGCCTTTCACAGAGTCTCTAGAGAGTTGGTGAAGTGGGCAATGAGAAAGCTAGGGTTGGAAGAATGGCTGGTTAGGGTGGTTATGGCCATGTACATGGGTAATCACACCCAGGTAAGAGTGAATGGAGCTTTGAGTGATGAGTTTTCCGTGAATGATGGTGTGCATCAGGGGTCAGTTTTGAGTCCCTTGTTGTTTATCATGGTGCTTGAAGCCCTCTCATGTGACTTCAGACTGAAGATGGACTCCCATGGGAGATGTTGTATGCTGATGATTTGGTGTTGATTGCAGAGAATGAAAAGGAGGCGGAGGAAAGATTTAAGAAGTGGAGAGATGGTATGGGGTACAAGGGCTTAAGGGTAAATGCAGATAAAACAAAAGTGATGATATCTAGGGTTGGTGGTGGTACAATCAGAGAATTGGGAAAGTGGCCATGTGCAGTTTGCCACAAGGGTGTGGGAAGTAATTCCATCTTGTGCAGTGTTTGTGATAAGTGGGTGCACAAGAGATGTAGTGGTATTAGAGGCAGACTGCGAGATGATGCTGATTTCATGTGTGCGGCGTGTCGGGGAGAGCAGGTGGAGATTGTTAGGCGTGAGAGGGTTGAATTTGCAGGTGAGTCTCTTGAGTGTGTGGAGGAGTTTCGTTATTTGGGAGACATGTTATGTGCCGGAGGTGGGGCTGGAGTTAGCTCGGTTGCTAGGGTGAGAAGTGGTTGGAAGAAGTTCAGGGAGCTGTTGCCTCTCCTAACATTGAGAGGACTCTCCTTACGTGCTAAGGGGTCTTTGTATGCAGCATGTGTTAGGAGTGTGATGCTGTTTGGTAGTGAGACCTGGGCAGTAAAGGAAGAGGATATTCGCAGGTTTAAACGTACAGAAATGACAATGATTAGGTGGATGTGCAATGCGTCCCTGCGTTCAAGGCCTGGGGGGGGCTGGGTTTACGATGGAAGAGTTGAGAGGTAGGATGGGACTGGAGTGTATTGGTGTTGTGATGAGGAGAGGTAGGCTGAGGTGGTTTGGACATGTGGAGAGGATGGGGGATGATAATTGGGTACAGAGGGTGAGAGGTGTTAATATTGGGGGAGGGGTAGACCGAGAAAGACATGGGACGAGGTCATTAAGTGTGACTTAAAGGTTGAGGGACTGAACAGGGAGGCTGCCAGGGACTGAGCAGCTTGGAGAGCCGCCATTAGGTGACCAAGGCCGACGTATGCAAGCATGATGGAGCCTTCAAAAACGAAACGAAACGAATGTAAATATGATACAGCTAGGGAAAACAACTAGTGGTCAAGGACTATTATCCAGAAAAAAAAATGGATCTAGCAGCCTAGTACACAAAATGACAAAATCTCTGTTTCTGATGATAAGAAAGATACTTGATAAACTCATTAAGTCACAACCCAAGGAAAACTCAAACCCAAGTCTCAGGATGGCTATCAGCAAACATAATCTTTATGTGAACCAATGGTACTGTGCATGCTTATGTGGTTTCATGAACTATTATTATATATATCACTGATGCAGTTTTGTCCCACGCACCACCTATTTGTGGGAATAATGTATTGACCCTCTTAACAACTTTGGTTAGATCATGTACAAATTTGCTACCTGATACAATTATTTGTGTCAACCAAGGGTTCAGAGTGCTTCAGAACTTAACCTTTTGATCAAAAGCATAATTTCTAGCCTACTTAACAAGAGTACAACCAACCTGTAAACATAAGCCTTGGGTCGTGATGCCCAGAATATGGGTCTGACGTCTTCACCACTTCTCTTGTGGTTGGCGGCCATCCTCCATGGTAATGGGCGGCGAGGAGCAGCTGCCCACAGACCCACTTGTTTTAAGATGCCTGTAGTTGCCACCTCTCTGAAATAGGGATGATTATTGGTACATGAAGCTGATGATACCTCTCTATATTGAAGGAGGAATACAGCTCCAGCATTTAATTATCATTCTTGTTATGCTTCTCTCTCTCTCAGAAATAAGGATACCTGTAGGTATTATTACATCAATATCATGATAATTACCCTCATCAATAACACAGTCATCATGAACACCAGTATGCTTAACATTATCATTTTCTCCCTACTTTATCATCATCATCACAATCAATCTAAATCTATCATCACCATCATTACTATAATGATTCTAATCCTATTCTCACACTTATATATAAGAGGTTGGAGGATTTGGAAACAAGAGAAGAAAAACATACAGTGACAACTCAAAGGCTTATTGGAATCACTATGGTAAATGAACCTTACCTATTAAGTGTATAGAGATGTATTCCTGGTGCCATATCAGCTTCAAATAGCTCCTTGATCAGAGTACAGGACTGATGAATGCCATAGTTCCTTATTGCTTCATCATTATCCTTTAACGGCGTCACCACATCTATTATATCTTGGGGAACATCCAATTTTGAGAGCTTTACGATGTGGCGTAGGGAGTCATAGCTCTGGATGGGCATAATTCCAGGAATTATGGGGCAGGTGATTCCCAATTCTCGGCAGTCATTCACAAATTTGATAAATGTTTGCACCTTGAAGAACAACTGAGTGATGATGAAGTCTGCTCCTGCATCAACCTATTGAAATAATAACTCAATTAATATCATTCAGCAGGGAGAACTTGGAAGGGAAGACTGAGTAAGGAACTGGATTAAGATCACAACACATGGAAAGTTGTCAGTATATGAAAAGACCTACATATGCTAGTGCATTAAGATCTCCACACATACACATACACAGAAACATAAAGGACCAGATGACTGGATGATCTATAGACAGACAGAAGTACAGTACTGTAGGATAATATGGATGTATCTATGTATGTATGCATGCCATCACATTATACTATCCAAACTGAAGAGTATATTATGTGAGCCTTGTCTTTTCAGTGACAACTCTCCTAAGCTGAAAAAAATTGTCATGAGTCAGCAACAGCAAAACAAAAATGGTGTTCACCTTCTCTTTCAAGTGATGCAGATCATCCTCATATGATGTAGCTTCAGGATGCCCAGTGGGATATCCGGCTACACAAATCACAAAATAATTGCCAAACTCCTTCCTTATGTGTTTAACCAGATCTACTGCATAACTGAAGCCATCCTCAGGTGCTGTCCAGTCCTCTCTGTCATTTGGTGGGTCTGAGGGAGAAAATCTGTGATGCAGTGAACAAGTACAATCAGGGACAAAAGGTCATTAACACTTCACACTTGAGAGTCCTGTATGTCTGTCACTTCCCTGACACTTCACACCAGAAAGAGTTATCTGTGGGCTGAAAAACTTGCCAAACCCCTCTAAGCTTAGGAACTTGAGAGAGAATAATTCATGGTCTTAAAAACATACCAGACCTCTCTCAGTTTGGGGCTATTGGCCGGCAGAGTTAAGTTAAGAGTGAAAGAGGTGAAATAATGTCCAATTTTATCCTAATGTTCTTAACCAGATCTGTAGTATAAGGGAATCTGTCCTCAGGGTCACTCTAGTCTTCCCTGTCATTTGGTGGGTTTGAGGGAGAGGATTTATCGTGTAGTAACTGTGCTGTAGGGAGAATAGGAATACTGTACCTCACTTGATGATAGGGTTGTGTTGCCCGAAACAATATAACTGAGTAAGCATGTTATAACACACTTTTAATGGGAATGAGTGTAGTAAGTGCTGGAGAGGATTTCATGTGGTGGCACTGATATTACCAAACAGCTCCATGTGTCACTGATAATACCAAACAGCTCCATGTGTCACTGATAATACCAAACAGCCCCATGTGTCACTGATATTGCTAAACAGCTCCATAGGTCACTGATATTACCAAGCAGCTCCACTGCCTTGTTATACAAATGTCCTTCAACTCCCTTCCTATCCTCCAAATGAGGATGGTTGACTGTAGGAGAAGGGCAACTTCAGCCTGTAGTCCAACAAGTTCATATCCAGATAAGCCTGTGGCAATAATAACAAAGACACTTCAGGTGACGTGGTGGCAAAGATTTACAGACCAAGCTGCACACATTACTCCCAGCAACACCACTATTTTATACTCATATTCTTTCACCTTTATATTTGCAGCTTGGAAATATCCTATCTATCTATCTATCGCCAGATGCCTCAATCCTGTAAGGGGTTGCCACAAACAAATCACCTCCATGTTGCCCCACCATTTCACTGCCCTGCTTCCAGCTCATGCCCCCCTCTCTCATATACCTCTCCACTCCATCCCTCCATCTCATCTTTGGCCTCCCCCTCCCTCTCCCTTCCTCCACCTCATTCACATACAATCTCCTCGTCAATCTCTCACTCTCCATCCTCTCCACATGGCCAAACCACCTTGATGTGTTTCTCCTAATGCTTCCTATCACATCCACATCCACACCACAATGCTCCTTCACTTCCTCATTTGTTAGTCTGTCTCTCCATGTGACTCCATATGCTTCTCTCAAATAGCTCATTTCCACTGCTCTCACCCTTGACTTCTGTCCCTCCAACAGGGCCGAAGCTTCACCTCCATACGTTAGAGTTGGTATCACAATACTGTCGTGTAGCAGCTTTTTCACTTCAATGCTCACTTCCCTGTTTCTTATCACTGCTTTAAAGGAACCAGCAATCTTTCTTCCCTGCTGCACCCTTGCAAGCACTTCACCCTCTAAACTTCCATCCATACTCATCACACTACCCAAGTACTTAAATGCACTCATATTCTCCATATCCTCCCCATCCAATCTCACTGTACATTCACTGACTTCATATCTCTCGATCTACATTCACCTTTAAATTCCGTTTCTTACACACTCTCCCAAACTCATCTACCAAGCCTTGCAGCTCCCCTTTGTCTTCACTTAACACAGTATCATCTGCAAACAACAGTACAGGGAGCTTCCAAACACTGCCCTCTCTCACTAGGGCTGCTCCAACATCCACTGCCCTACCTTGAATCTCTTTTATAACCCCATCCATATACAGATTGAACAACCATGGAGACATGACACATCCTTGTTTCAGTCCAACTTTCAAATGGAAAAATTCACTCAGTTCACCATCCACACGCACTGCAGCCTTAGCACTCTCATACATACTCTTCACGGCCTTCAACAACTTCCCATCTACTCCATATATTCATAATACTTTCCACTATCCTTGTCTATCCACCCTGTCATATACTTTCTCCAAATCCATGAAGGCTACATACAACTGCTTTCCCTTCCCTAGAAGCTTTTCCACTAACGATCGAAGAATGAATATCTGATCTACACAATCTCTTCACTTCCTAAAACCTCCCTGTTCTTCTTCAACTAATTCCTCTGTTATTTCCCTAACTCTGTCAATAAGTATCCTGCCATATATTTTTCCTATTACACTAAAAAGGCAAATGTCCCTATGATTACCACACACTTCTTTTTGCCCTTTTCCTTTTCCTTTGTACAGAAGAATAATTATACCTGACTTTCAATCCTCCGGGACTCTACCTTCCTCCCAGGCCAAACTGCACACCTTCCACATCCATTCTATTACTATCTCTCCCCAATGCTTTATTATCTCACATCAATTCCTGGGCTTTCCTCATTTTAACTTTCTTCATTGCTTCCACAACTTCCATCCTACTGATTTCTTCCTCTCTTCCCACATCCCTCCTTCTCCCCGCCATTCCCCATCCACTTATACTTGCATCACTTACATTCTCTATGTTCAACAATTCGTTAAAGTGTTCTCTCCATCTATTCACCTTTTCTCCCTTCTCCACTAGTAATCTACCATTTTTATCTTTCACTTCCCAGCTAACTTCTTTGGCACCCTGTCTAACTCTCTTTCCAAAACATTTTCTTACATTCCCTCCACTTTGCACTCAAATTCCTTCCAAATTCCTCATCCACTCACTTCTTACTCTCTCTTACTAATCTTTTCACCTCTCTCCTCTCTACATATAACTCTCTCTTCCGTCTCTCAACTTCTTCGACTCCCCTGTTCCTCATCCACTAACTATATATGCTTTCTTCTTTTGTGCCACAGCCTCTCTCACCTCTTCCGTCTACCATGCTGTTCCCTGAACTCCCTTTCGTTTTCTCTTCACCCCACACACCACCTCACATGCTGCACAGATTTCTGTGAACATCTTGCACACACCTTCCATGTCCCCCATCTGCTCCAGTCTATATTTACCCAATCACTCCTCCACTTCCCTTTTATATTCTGCCTTTTTCCACCATCTTGTAACTTTTCTACCCTCCTTGTAAGAACTACTTCCTCCTGTCCTTCCCTTCTTCTCTTTCTCCATTTTGTTTGGACTTTGATTCTGACCGCCACCAAGTGGTGGTCCGAAAGTCCACTCCCCTAACCTCTATATACTCTTGCATCCATTACACACCTTCTCATCCTTTCATCCACACAAACATAATCTATCATTGCCTTCCGTTCATTCAGTTCACCATCCACTCTTCTCATCATTCGAGATATTAATTACTAATTTTGCCACAATGAAACATTGCTAAAATTGGATATCACTAACTGAAAAAGAGCACAATATAATTAGAAACATTAAATCAAATGATGTAAACTGAAACATAAGTGAAGGGAGGATGCCTGTAGAACCATACACATGGAGAGTATTGCTATGATGACAGACAGACAGATAAATAGATACACAGAAACAGATACACTACCTCCTCTAAGTGCCATGATATCTCTAAGACCAACATGTGTTGTGCATCAAAGGTGGAGGGTCAGTTCACTCTTGGTTATTTTATAATGTCATGTGTCTAGGGTAAGTGTGGTGACAGCCAATTTGATTCTACCTCTTATGAGACACAGGGACCCAAGGCTAGGCTATTGCAGTTCAGTACATTATGGGTTACATGACCAGCCTACCTTTCTTGCTGGCATTACATGGTCAAAAAAGTCTATCATCTCATGGGAACTGAGCCTGTACAAGACCACCACTCCAGCTGGGGCATTCTAACCACTGGCTGTCGTTGCTTAACCTCCATCTGTCTGGCTACATATACCTGTCAACCATAGTTATGCAACTGCTTCTGTGGGATCATTCTATAGAACAGTACATACACCATGTAGGAATCCTCCCTTGTGGTAGACAATGCCTTACCAAGGCTGGACAAGGAGCTTTCTCATGACTAGGTGCAGGGAAATATGAGGTTTGGCTCCCAGGTGGACACTGCAGCTGCTACACCCAGCGTGCACAGAAGCAACATATGTAGGCTCCTAATCAACACCAATGGTAAATCTGTAAATGACTATAAAAAACTGGGTTATGTACAGTACTTGTCTACACACTCATGCTTTCATTCTGAAGAATACCATCTTACATACATGACATCATTATGGTAAAGGGATTAAAAAAAAAAAAATGGCCACAAAAAAATATCTAACCTCCTCTAAGTGCCAGGATGTTTCGAAGACCAACTTGTTTTGCACGTTGGAGGTGACGGGTGATCTCACTCTTGGTCATGTTGCAACACGTCATGTGAAGCATTGTCTCCAGACCACAGTAGTTCAAGGCTGCACCTGGGGAGGTAAATAATCATTCAATAATCTCCATTAAAATTCTCATCATTAAAATGTTCATTAAGTTATCATCATAAATAAGATCATTCTTGTCATGCAGTGCCACCAATACAACCAAACAGCTCCTCTGCCCAGTTACACATACATCCCTCAACTCCTTCCTTGTCCTCTAAAAGAAAGATGGTGGATTGCACGAAAAGGTCAACTTCAGCCTGCAGTTAACAGTTCATGCTATAATTACGTGTCTTGGCCCAAAACAACAACGGGGGAAAGGTGATGGACATGACCTAATTGTGAACTAAACACAGTAGAACAGTAAGCCAAATTTGGCCCACAGTGATTTACCTGCAATAGTGAGTGATGACGTCTCTGTGTCTCCACCTGGGTTGCCTGCTGGATGCCATGTTATGTCACAGAACAGTGGGTCACCCTCACGCATACGGTCAAACCTGAAAAATCATTAGTGTACTATCATCATTATTATTATCATTATTCCAATACTGTTACTATGAACATCATCATCAGCATCCTCTTACATATCATAAATATCATCATCATTACCAGCATCTAGCCATATGGCATTATTAACCTAACCATGTTGTCATCATCATCAACCAACTTCAGTGCCAGGCAGACTGAACCAGACCACAAAATGAATAACATCTACACCTGTAGTTAAGAATTATTCATGCTTTAGTGACAACATGCCTACAAATGGACTACAGTACGTCTAAGTTGGACCACAGTATATATATGTTACAGTGAATATCTCTTCTTACCATGTTATAAATGTCAGTAACTGGTATGTATGTGGTCTGGTTCAAGCATCTTATAGCATTCCAGGGTAAAGTTGGACCACCCACCACCGCAGATATGTACCAATATTTTGATAATTACCTTACTTAAAGCTTATTACGATTCATTCTAATGGCTTTTATCACACTTCACTTCCTTACAACAACCCCTTCAAGCAATCTCGCATGTGCAATAAAATAGGAAATTACTGTAATGACATGATGGGAAGCATTAGGAGAAACACGTTAAGGTGGTTTGGGCATGTGGAGAGGATGGAGAGTGAAAGACTGACGAGGAGAGTGTATGTGAGTGAGGTGGAGGGGGCGAGAGGAACGGGGAGGCCGAGGATGAGATGGAGGGATGGAGTAGAGAGGTATATGAGAGAGGGGGGTGTGAGTTGGAAGCAGGGTAGTGAAATGGCGGGGGACAGAGCGACATGGAGGCAATTTGTTTGTGGCCACCCCATGCGGGATTGAGGCATCTGGCAAAAGATAGATAGATAGACAAAAGCATAGACTTACCATGGACTGCAGCACTGCTGTCTTAAGTAACTAAAGTTACTGATGACTTCATGGGTGAATTATGTGGGAGACCATTTTCACTCATAAGGACATCAGTAACTGTAGCTCTTCAGTAACTTATTAATGGACCCATGTTGATACAGCACTTCTGATTCAAACTCAGCCTAAGAATAACCTCCTCAAGTTTCTTACATACAGTATTCACCAAGTCACTCTTTATACAGTACTTTAACATTATACCTTCCTACTTTCAGCTCACCTGGCCAAGAGGTTAACTGCTCCACCCTTGGTCCTGGGAGGGAAGAATTCAAGGGAGAAAAACTTGTCACTGGACTCTATGCGGCTCTGTATCTTCTCTCGCAAGCTGTGGTATCCGCTAAGGTATTCTGGCTCGTTGATTAGGCTGCCTTCTTCCTCTGCATGCCCATGTTCTATAAAGTGGTGGGGTTACTAGTGGGACTGCTTTCACCAGATGGTACTGGGTTAGGTTAGGTTAGCTTAGGGTTAAGAGTATATACTGTTGTTGAATAGTCTCTGTTACTGAGATGTAATATTCTCTCTCTCTCTTTCCTTGGGCAGTGAGACCTTCTAAGATACTGCAATTCATTTATTAGGTTGCCTTCTTTCTTTGCATGTCTATGTTCTGTAAGCATCATCATCATCATCATCCTTCTCCACCTCCTCCTCCTCATCATTATCATCATTACCTCGTTTTCCCACCCAAGTAGAAGGTGAGGAAAGGTCCAAAAAGCAAGGAATGAGAAAACAAAATAGAAGGATAGCCATGAACATCATGCCTGGTAAAATGGTCCACACACTCGTTCACTCACCATGCAAGCCCCTGGAATCCTGACTTAACCTAAGAGACCTAACAATCTGCACCTATTTTTTTAGGTGTCTATACTTCTACTGAGTATTCTCTGGAAAGTGTTGGAAAAAACAGCCTGAGATGGTTTAGTCACATGGAGGGAATGTAAAATGAGAGACTGACTAGGAGTGTATGTGGGTTGAATTGAGTTAAGAGTAAATGTGCTAGTCTCTAGGGCTGCTATGCTAGCTATGGGGCAATAATGGACTGGATGACAGCTACTGACAGAGCATGAATACCAAGCTTGTCCCAGTGTTTTTTTTTTTTTTTTTAATTCTAGGAAGAGGGAACCAAAGGCCAGGAGTCCGCAAACTGTTCCTTCCAAGAAAAAAAACAAAAACAATACAAGAGAGAGCCCAAATTCAAGATCCGATCATTTCCAGATGCTTGAACACATTGCATTTGAAAGACTGGAGATCATAGGAAGTAGGAAATACAGACAGAGGGAGACAGTTCCAGAGTTGACCTGCTGCATAAATGAAGGACTGGGAGTAACAGTTAACTCTTGCATTAGAGAATTGGACAGAAAAGGGATGAGAGTTTGTTGCTAGACGGGTACTACGCGCCAGTCGTAGAGGTGGAGGGATGCAAGCAGACAGTTTAGAGAAGCAGTGATATAGTAACTTCTTCAGGATGGACCGCAATGTTGGTGGTGGTGGGCTGGTGTCTGTGAGAGTCAGGTCAGGGCCAAGGGAGGCAGAGTGTTTTGGCTGCCTCTTTCACAACGATGTGTCCTATAACGATTTGAATCTGAGAAGTGGTTGGGGTGTACTGCTAATATAATACCACTTGGGCAAGCCTTTCAATTTGGGACTAAGTAGCCTGGCCTAGGGCCCCTACAATCCTAATTAAATAAAAGATTAAAAAAACAGAACAAAGTAGAAAGGAGAAGGTATACAGTATTTACCAAATTTGTCACGATGTAAGAGAAACTCCTTAAGAATGGGCAGCGATGTTGATGTTGGTAGGTCAGTGTTTGTGAGGGATGGGTCAGGGCCAGAAGTGGCAAGGTCACTGGGCGCCTCCTTCACCATGATGATTTATTCTGCCACCACCTGCAAAGAAAAAAATAATCCTCATCATTCTCATTTTCATCAGTACACTGGTTCTCAATATGAGATGATCTAAAAAAAGTAATAATAAAACATAAAAAGTATATGTGGTCCAGGTGACACGTGGTGGTCTAGTGGATGAAAAGACTCCAACCAGATGGGGCCCTATAAGAGTTTTGTTACATTTAATGAGTAGTTGGGGTTTACTGCTCTCATAATACCACTCAAAGGCATGTGATGCTGGTCACTCTTGCCTTTAACCAATTAACCGCAGGCTGTCATTTTTGTGACGCTCGGTAGCGATGGCTCAAGCCGTGAGCCGTCAGTTGGGTGCCTCTGTTTTCTTTTTAATTAGCCGGGGCCTTCAAAATATAAATATATATGAAAAAATGTAGGAGAGTCCTGAGTGCTATTTATAT
>JAGKTI010007381.1:0-37140 GCA_018397915.1 Birgus latro
GGTGTTTGTGATAATCTGTGTGTGTGTGTGTTTGTGTGTGTGTGTGTGTGTGTGTGTGTGTGTGTGTGTGTGTGCCAATACAAGATCGTGCATGCAGAGTGAAAGAAGAGTTCAGGCCATATGTGGAAGAGTGCATGGAAAGGTTTAAGTGGAATGAGAGAGTGTTTTTGATTGGAGATATGAATGGAAATGTAGGGAATGTGAAGGTGGATGCAGTAATTGGTGAGTGGGATGTGCCTGCAGAAGTGGATGAGAATGGCAGTGCTCTAGTGGACATTTGTTTGGGGAGAGGGTTTTTGATAGCCAATACTTGAAGGTGCAAAATAATCCACAGTTATATGTGGAGAGTGATGAGAAGGGTGGGTGGTGAAGTGAATAAATGGAAGCCAATGAATGATTATGAATGTATGGATGAGAGAATGAGAAGGTTTGTAATGGATGCAAGAGCATACAGAGGTTGGGGAGGTGGACTTTCTGACCATCACTGTTGAAGGTAAAAGTCAAAGTTCAAGTGCAATGCAGGAATGGAAGGAGGGAAGGACAGGAGGAAGTGGTTGATACAAGGAGGGTAGAAAAGTTGCAAGAAAGCCGTGCAGCATGAGAGGTGACGTGTGGAGTGAAGAGAAGACAAAAGGGTGTGCAAGGAACTGCATGGTGGAATGAAGAGATGAGACAAGCTGTGGCACAAAAGAAGAAAGCATATAGTGAGTGGATGGGAAGTAAAGGCATGTAGGAAGTTAAGAGACAAAAGGGAGAGTCATATGTAAAGGGAAAGAGAGAGGTGAGGAGATTAGTAAAAGAGAGCAAGAAAATAGTGAATAAGGAATATGGAAACAATATGAGTGAAAGGTGGAGGGAAGGTAAGAAAATGTTCTGGAAGGAGGTAAGGAAAAGAGAGTTAGATAGGGTGATAAAGAAGTTAGTAGGGGAGTGAAATATAAAAATGCTAGATTGTTAGTGGAGAAGGGAGGAAAAGTGAGCAAATTGAGAGAATGCTTTAAGGAACTGTTATATATTGAGAATGAAAGTAATCTGAGTATAATTGGCTGGGGAATGGCTGGGAGAAGGAAGGTGGTGAGAGGGAAGGAAGAGATCAGTAGGGTGGAAGTAGTTGAGGCAATGAATAAAATCAACATGGGGAAAGCCCCAGAAATTGAGGTAGTGTGTAGTGAAATGATGAAGCGTGGAGGGCAGACAGTGGTAGAATGGATATGGAAGATATGCAGATTGGCCTGGGAGGAAGGTAGAGACCCGGAGGACTGGAAGTCAGGTATAATTATTTCCCTATACAAAGGAAAAGGGGAAAAAGAAGTTTGTGGTAATCATAGGGGCATTTGTGTTCTTAGTGTAATAGGAAAAGTATTTGGTAGGATACTTATTGACAGAGTTAGGGAAATAACAGAGGAGAAGAACAAGAAGGATTAGGAAGGGAAGAGGTTGGTTGTATCAGATATTCATCTCTAGGTTTTTAGTGGAAAAGTTTCTAGAGAAGGGAAAGAAGTTGTATATGGGCTTCATAGATCTGGAGAAAGCATTTGACAGAGTGGATGGACAAGGAGTGTGGAAAATACTAAGAATATATGGAGTAAATGGGAAGTTTTTGACTGTGGTGAAGGGTATGCATGAGGGTGCTAAGACTATAGTGCTTTTGGATAGCGAACTGAGTGAACTTCTCTAACTGAATGTTGGATTGAAACAGGGAGACGTCATGTCTCCATGGTTATTCAGTCTGTACATGGTTTGGGTTATAAAAGAGATACGAGGTAGGGTAGCGGGCGGTGGAGCGACTCTAATGAGAGAGAGCAGTGTTGGGAAACTCCCTGTATTCCTCTTTACAGATGATACTGTATTGTTAAGTGAAGACAAAGGAGAACTGCAAGGCTTGGTGAATGAATTTGGAAGAGTGTGTAAGACACGGAATCCAATGGTGAATGTAGGGAAGAGTAAAGCTGTGGTCTTCGAGAGGAATAAAGTCACTGAAAGTACAGTGAGGTTGGATGATGAGGAAATGGAAAATGTGAGTGCATTTAAGTACTTGGATAGTATGGTGAGTAAAGATGGATGTTTGGAGGATGAAGTGCTTGAAAAGGTACAGCAAGAAAGAAATGTGGCTGGTACTTTGAAAGCAGTGATAAGAAATAGGGAAATGAGCATGGAAGTGAGTCGCTGTATGACAGTATTGTGATACCAACTCTACCATATGGAAGTGAAGTTGGGCCATGTTGGAAGGACACAAGTCAAGAGTGAAGGCAGTGGAAATGAGTCATTTGAGAAGAGCATGTGGAGTTGTATGGAGAGACAGAATGACAAATGAGAAAGTGCGGAAGTGTTGTGGTGTGGATGTGGATATGATAGAAAGCATTAGGAGAAATACAGTGAGATGGTTTGGCCATATGGAGATGATGGAGAGGGAGAGGCCAACGACAAGAGTGTATGTGAGTGAGGTGGAGGGTGGAGGAGAGATGGAGGCCGTGGATGAGACGGGGAGATGGAGTGGAGAGATTTATGAGAGAGGGGTGTGTGAACTGGGGGGAGGGCAGTGAAATGGCGGGGGACAGGGCGACATGGAGGGGATTTGTCTGTCAAAATCATATTTATTACCTCCTGTACAATTACCTTAACTTTTCTCTTAAGTATTATTTTAATCTTTGACACAGTAAGTTGATTGTCACTACTTATATGTGCTCCCTTCCTTACGCAAACATCTTGCAAATAACTCCTATGCCTTCTGCTAATTGCAGTGTGGTCAGTCTTGTTACAGTATTTACCACATGGTGAAATCCAAGTAGTTTGATGTATTTTTCTATTCTCAAAGATAGTTCGACCAATCATTTGCCAAACATGAGCTTCCAAATCGCACCTCATTTTCGTTTCTTATACCAGCATCCTCCTAACCCACACAATCTTCAAAGCCATCCCTACTACTACCAACAATCGCATTAAAATCACCAATGCAAACTAACACATCATGTCTTGCCACTCTATTCACTACATCCTGCAGCTTCTCATAAAAGTCATCCTTCATTTCATCAGCAGCCTCATTTGTTGGAGCGTACCTTACCACCATACTGATATTACCATTGTCAGATTTTAAACGAGCATAAAGCAAGCACTCATTAATTGGCTCAAACTCACATAGTGCCTTTCAAGCATCTCTACTCAACAGTAAGCCTACTCCTTGGTAATGATTTCTATCACTTCTGCCAGAAACCAACAAAGTAATACCATCTTCCAAATTCATTTTATCAACTCCAAGCAACCTCATTTCCATAAGAGCGCAAATATCTGTATTGTATTCCCTGAACACTGAAATAAGTTCTTCCATTTTACCAGCCTGATTGAGAGTTCGAACATTCCAATTTCCTATTCTTAAGGTTCTTTTTGGATGTATAAACTTATTCCTACACCGTGGGATTCTCAGCACCCCCTACCCACTTAAGGGCTGCACGGAACTGAAGACCATTTCTTCATAACCATAGTTCATCAAGATTTCATAGGTAGAAATTTTTTTTACCTTGGAGCCAATGCCAGTGGCTCACAGGAACCAGGCGGAGGAGAGGGGAAATTAACTGAAAGAAAATAAAATGCAGAGGGTTAAGACAGACAAAATACAAGGAAAAGAGAGACAGCAAAAAGAATGTAGATAAAAGTGTCCCTTTTAGTCGCAGGGGCGTAGCCAGAAAGTTCACAAGGGGGGGAGGGGAGAAAGATGTCTATAGATTCTAGAAAAGGTGACGGGAGGCGAGTGAAGCGAGCCTCTGCAGCTGGGGGGTCTGGGGGGATATTGTGAGACCTTCTCAGGAAAATTTTTGAAAAATTAAGTACTTTCTGGGTCTTTCTGAGGCCTGTGAAAGTATGCACTGGACTATTTAGATGATAACTCATTATAGTAAAAATGGCGAAAAATAGAGCAAGAAAATGATTTTGACAAAAAAAAAAAGTTTTTTATGAATAAAAAAACAGTAATGCATCTGTAAGTCTCATGCGCATCTTTCTCTCCTTTGAGAGCATAATATACTTAGCAAGGTTAATTGGAACCTGGAAATGTCAAAATTAATCTGACAAAGGAAGATAAAAACATTGTGTTCTAGAGGAAAGCAATATAATTTTTAATATTTCACAAATCTCTTGTTACCTCAAAACTCAAGTATCATATAACATATTAAGAACCACTTCCCTAGTCCATACATCATCCAGTATTATGAATGTGCCATGCATTTGATTTTTACCTACTTGGTTAAACTAAAATGGCAAGCCTTTAAAATATGCTAATTACTTAGACTTGTCTGCCTTCTTAGTGCAACAGGAAAAGTATATGGTAGGATACTTACTGACAGAGTTAGGGAAATAATAGAGGAATTAGCTGGAGAAGAAGAGGGAGGTTTAGGAAGGGAAGAGGTTATGTACATCAGATATTCATTTTTAGATCTTTAGTGGAAAAGTTTCTAGAGAAGGGAAAGAAGTTGTATGCAGCTTTCATGGATGTGGAGAAAGCATATGGCAGGGTGGAGAGATGCCGTAATTTTAAGGGTAATTTAAGTATAATTTAAGTTAGTATAAGTGAAGTATAAGTTAGTATAAGTGAAGTATAAGTTAGTATAAGTGTAATGTGTGACCTTGAACCCCTAAATATGTTTTGTCTGCTCAATGTAGTGGTTAACCATCAAATTCCATATTCAGGCTTGATCCCTGTGAAAGTGAACCTCTATTAATAGAGGAACTAAATAGGGCGACTATGTAAAATGATTGACTTTGTGCATAGAGATCATCCGATTCCCACGATGTGCATAGAATCGTAAATTTTAACAAGAGATTAATAACCCCGAAAATTTGTCTTCGTACTTTCAATTCGAAATTTGCAAGTCAGAGTTGGTGATGTCTCCTTTTTGTACTACGTAGTCGTGAATTAAAGCTTATTTGAATTCTAATTGCTGATAATAGACATTTTAACCGCCAAATATGCGTTACATATGCGTTACATATGCGTTTAGTCACGTTGGCCGGACAACTGCGACACATGGATATAATTCGTTTCAAAAGCTCATTTGTTTAGGCTTCGATATAATTGTAAATCCCATACACTTATTACAGAATTATAAGCATCGTACGTCAATCCAACCATGTGGCTCGACTTTAAACATATTTTCCATATCTCTTGGTAGTAGGTGAAAAGTCTCTAATGTTGAAAAGTGATCAGTTGAAGTCGTAGTCAATCCCCAGGATTAGAACAACTGACCTTCTATAAACCGTGCGAGTTGCCTGAGACCCGCATAACGCCGTCTCCTTTTCATTGATACTGGTCAGTAACTCTAAAATCCATATATTCCTCCCCCTCCTTTCTTCATTAGTGTGAAGTAAATTTTCATAGACTTCAGTATTAGTAATGTTCCCCCCTGCTCCTTTTGAACTGATTAGATAACGCCGTCTCCTTTTCATCGATACAGATTACCATTGTTACTTCGTTCGTCTGCCCACACGAGTGTATGAAGCTGTCTGGCTCACATTGGCTTCACCTATCGCCCACTTACACTGAAATCCCCCCCTCCCCCGTTTTCTTTCACTCGTAATTGAGTGTGGAATTGGCTGGTCCACAAGAACATTCCATCTTTTTGTGTGATTGGTTTGGTTAGATGGAAATCTTGGATTCACATGTATTTTTTTCTCTCTCTAAGAGCATTGTATAATCACACTCCCTTTGAGTAATAGTCCTTTGGTATCGTTCTTTAAGTATTGTGACATTTGGTGTGTGATCTTTGAGTTAATTTGTATATCCAAACTTGAGAGAATATTTTGTGGAAGTGATGTCTCAGTGAGTTTGTACGACGAGTCTGTCTGAGACCGTGAGAGTGCTAGATTCATGTGGGATAGTAATGTTTTGAATATTAGGTTGAGGTGAGATTTTTATCCAAGGAAGGGTTGAAACTTAGTGTATCAGAGCCATTTTTAGTGTTGATTCAGTTTGTGGAGATTTTCATATTAGGGTGTGATAATACTGTATTATATTGAATAATTATCCAATTGTGAAGAACGCTATATTTTAGTGTGTTAATATCATCCTGAGTTTTATTCAGCTGTGGAGATTTATATTCTTGAAATTACTAATCATTGTTTTATTTAGACTGCCTAGTGGTAATCTCAGTGCAAAGGAAAATTTATCTTTCAGTTCTCAATAATTCATAGTCTGCAAAGTAATCTATGTTTTAATATGATCTGATTATTATGTTTGTTCCTTTTTTTATAGTATGTTTAGAGTTAGTAAATATTAGGTTAAACTTTCATTAAGTCTTACTATCCCTTAAGGAGACTGAATCGTGCGATTGAGTGGCCTGCAAGGTGTGCTAATATCTTATTACTCACGCGCCCTTTAAAAGAACACGCTACCCTAGTTTTCTTATTCTCAAGGCCCCAGAAGTCCTCATCTTTCTTTCCTGGTGGATTAATTTCCCAGCATATGCTGGGTGGTGGCAGCCTACTCTCTAAAACTCTGATTCTTTTGGTAAGTCAAAAATAGAGCTTTCCACTTGCCTACAATTCTGACATGTCACTGGTGACAGAAATGGTGATCACTTATTTCTCATCATTAACACGGAGTTCAAAATTGCTGTCATTACACTGTTGTCACTACGGTAGGAAATGTTATCTTTCATCATTTCATGAGCTAAAATTTTGAGCTCTACACTGGTGGCAGGAGTAGGATAAGATATTATTGTGAGGATAAGATATTATTGTGAGAATACGACATTGTTGTAATGATAAGATATTGCTGTAAAATTAGATATTATGACGGAATAAGATATGATGTGGGAATAAGATCGTGTTGTCAGAGTGAATGAATGGAGATAGAATTCCTCAGTAGTAGTACACTAAAGGCCCAAAGGCCCACTTATTGTCGCAATAGTTCTGGAATTGATGATCTTTGAAGCTAGTTATGGCAGTGATAAGGGGACATATGGCCTAATGGGTTGCGAAGCCTGTAGAAGTAAAAGTAATTCTCTTTTCTAACACCATGAGTTGGCGAGATAACGTAGAAAGCCAGGTTAAGGAGGAGGAACTCTCCTTTAGACTGATCCAGTTAGCAAACAAACTCAACAGACTTGAATCACAGTAGTCCCCCACTCGACCTCTAACAATGAAAGATAAAGGGAACCTCACAAAGCCTCGTGATATTCCAATTCTGGAACTTTGCCAATCACAGGGGATCGATGCTGCGGCTCGCCTGGAAATGTTTTTTGAAGCGATAGAACAGTGTGACGAGGATGATGTAATGCGCATATAGATCGCGAAAAGTCGAGTAAGCCCAGAACTTGCCATTTTCATTCATAACAACCAGACCAGAAATCGAGTCATCTCATGGTCAGCATTCAAGGCGTTCTTTCGAGCAGAGTTTGCCACTGATGTTAGTATCGACTGGGCTTGGCAAGAATTGGATTCGGTATGTTATTATTGGGTAGAATCACCCCAGGCTTTCACGCACCGTTTCATCTGCCAACACGCGGCCACAGAACATAAATTCCCTAGCGAGAAGTTCCCTAACCATGACAGGACCATCAAATGGAAATTGTGCTACGGATTACCTCTTCCATCACGAGTAAAACTCGAGGGATTCCTAGATGATGAATATCCACTGAGAAAATTTATTGATAGAATTGAACATGAACGCCAACTGTTGGAAGTGAGTCAGTCCTCTCGTGTCAATGCGGTGCCTTCTGAGAGAAGTGCTAAGGAAAGGGAAGTAGAAAAACGGCTATCGCCATCCACCTTGACGAGCCAGGGTGATTACTCGAGTCCAGATGGACCGAGAGACGAAATGAAAGAATTATAGCGCCGGATCCATGAGCTCAAATCTAACATAGCACAAGTGAATAAGGGACGGCCTAGTACCCCCAAAACATATAGTGATAAATACTGTGCTCACTGTCTCACATCATCACATAACCTCCGAGATTCTCGGCGGAAACCCCCTCCTGGGCATTGTTTTGATTATCGCAGACCCAGATGCCGGCGTGGAGAACGCGGGTGCCCTGGACGTAGTCACAAACTCCCGCTCGAAATGACTCACTAAAAGCATCTCATGAACCATCTCAACAATTATGACTAGCCGGCGGCCAAACATCCCCCACCATTAGTGAAGTAATAAATGGGAAAATAATAGAAGCTATCGTGGACACCGGGAGTAGCTAATACTTTAATTAAGGAGTCCGCAATCAAACGGATTGGAGGAGAAATAAATACATGTCGAAATCCACCGCGCTTACAAGGAGTCACAGACGCCCGTCTGAGGGTATTAGGAATGCTGCAAGCCGCAATAGCAGTTGGCGACGAGAAGACGCATAAACAATGGTTCCCGGTAGTGCCAAATCCTTATATCAGTACTGACACTCCTGGGATGTGACGTGTTGGGTCAAGCTCCGCTCATGTGGGATGGAGCAAACAGAGTTATGATGTGGAGAGGTGCCCCTTATGTGGTGAATCATATCCGCCACCAGAGAAACAAAGTGGGGAGAGTAAGAGTTGATCCAGTAGAACTTTCCAACCCAACACAACTCTTCACGCAGATTAACCTTCTTACTACCGTGAAAGTAGACCCTTATCAATCTAAATTCATGCTCGGCCCTGTGAGGGAAGACAGTTACTAATCTCATCATCTACCCTCAACCCAGGGTTAGTCATAACAGTCATCCTTATTTGGTCCAAGTCAATGCGGCAAATACCATCTACTTCCCACTCACTAATGCAACCAAAAAGGTAAAAGTATTTTAAAAGGGCACAATTATCGAATCATACAAGACAGTGGCTGATCCAATTCCTGACAAAATTAACGTTACTAAGATTCACAATGGTCTTCTCTCAGGGAATAATCAAGTCAAACAAAACAGAACATGCGCTCAGAAACTGAAAGCTCTGATCGGAGAACAAAATTGGCAACACCTCACTAATGACCAGCGAGAAGTTTTAACCCTTGTTGATCCATGAGTATGACCCTCTATTTATTGTCGATAAAGGTGAGTTAGGACTCATCAGTGGTCCTTCCGCTCATATTAAAATCGCAGACCCTCAACCCAGTCGTGGGCCTATGTATCGCTATCCTGTACAAGCGAAGCAGATTATCACAGAGATATTAAGGGACATGGAGGACAGAGAAATTATCGAAAGGTCCACAGCAGCATGGTTGTCGCCTATCGTCCTCATAAACAAACCTGATGGTAGTAACGAATGTGCCTCGATTATCGCCACGTGAATCAACACATCGCGGTGGACGTCTACCCACTCCCACCGTTAGACGAATTGGTAGAACAAGCATCCGGACATCCGGACATACGCGAGAGGCGTATTTTCAAATTTTGTTAGATGAGGAGAGTCGTGACCTCACTACCTTCAGTGATGGGGTAGCACTCTACCAATTTAGACACCTTCCTTTCGGTTCCAACTGTTCCCCCGCAATTTTCTCATGACAAATGATCTCATTATTAGCCCCTCTTTTACAGGAGGGTTGTTGGGTCAAGAATTATTTAGATGATTTAATCTTATGGGTCCCCAGTTTCCCAACTCTACTGGAGCGATTGAAACAACTGTTCGAGCTGCTTGCTGTCAGCGGGGTGAAATTAAACCTCAGTAAATGCGAATTTGGATGTAAGGAAGTGACCTTCCTGGATCACCAGATTTCGGCCGAAGGAAGTAAGCTGGATCCGAAAAATGTTGAGGCAATTACGAAGATGAAGCCACCCACCACTGTGAAGGAAGTGGGGCGATTCCTCGGTATGTATGGGTTTTATAGAAAACATGTACCATCATTCGCATGGATTGCTACACCCCTTACCAATTTTACTAAATCTCGAACGATATTTCACTGAATGGATGAATGTCAGAGGTCTTTCGAACATCTCAAGTCTTGCCTTACAAATGCCCCAGTTTTGGTTAGAGCTCGGTTAGAGCAGCCGTTTGTTCTTACTAAAGACGCCAGTAACACTCATGTTGGAGGAGTCCTTAGTCAAATCCAAGCCGAAGGTACCAACAAGCCAATCGGGTACTCCTAAAAATAATTGGCCCCTTCCGAGGCTCGATATTCAACAACACACAAGGAGACTCTAGCAGTTGTCCTCACATGCCGGAACTTCCATCATTACTTATGAGGTACCAGGTTAACTGTAGTCACTGATCACCATCCTCTAACAAGCATATTCAAATGCAAGACTAAATCACCTCGGATGAACCGATGGATTCTGGAAATGAGGGAATATCACTATGACATTCAATACCTCAAAGGCAAGAATAATTTTGTCACAGACCAGTTGTCACGCCCAGTTTGAGTGGTAGTTCGTTCACCTGAAGCCACATGGCTTGGGTTAGATCGAGAACAAATGACAGATCGCCAGAGAGAAGAACCAGTATTGGGAGAACTAGCGCAGTATCTGGAAGGTGGTAGAATCCCTGCTAAACGATTACCAAAAACTACTCTGGATCTTTTTGCCTTGGTAGATGAGATATTACATTTTGTGCGCGAGAAGGCAGATGGTAGTCTTCATTATAGTCTCATAGTTCCTCGTACCTTAGTTGTTCAGGCTCTACAACACGCCCATGAGTTAACAGGTCATCTAGGGCAAAAGAAAACTATCAAAAAGGCTGAAGACCTCCATTTACTGGCAAAATCTCAAAGACGATGTATGTGAATATGTAAAAAAAATGTGTAACTTGTCAAAGGTTCAAACAGGACACTGGATTCCAGCAACAGTGGAAGGAATTATCCCCAGTGAATAAACTACTGGAGAGGATTAGAATAGATCTTACTGACATGGTTGCTGGAGTCCAGGGTTATCGCTATGTGCTTCCAGTAGTGGACCACTATAGCTGATTCGTTAGGTTCTTCCCTCTTACAACAAAACAGACCACACACATCACAGACAAACTTGGGCAGTATGTGGCAGACTATGGCCCACCCCGTGGTATTGTCCCGGACAACGGAGGTGAGTTCATCAGCAGAGACCTTCAATGGTTCTGCCAGCGACACCAAATAACCCTGTACCACGCGACCCCTTATCATCCCCGAGGGAATGGAATAACCGAGAGGATGCATAGGACCCTGAAGTCAATCCCCTCCACCTTATGTCAGGGCCACCCTCTTCGCTGGCCCCAGTTGCTCCAGCCCTGTCAGATCGCCATGAATCAGGCGGTCCATACGTCTACAGGGCAGCAACCATATTTCACCTTTTTCTCTCGCCATTTACCTAGGCTGGTCGGTGCGTCATTACTTTCAGTCGATGGCGGGGAAGACGAGATGACGGTCGCCCATGCTCTCGTTCTGGAAACGCACCGGAAGATGTCGAGACAGAATAGAGATGAGGCTAACCGAAGGCGAAAGATCCAAGTGGTTGGAATTGGAACCCTTTTGTGGCTTAACCCGTCACGTCCCAACTAATTTCCAACCTACGATACCCCAAGATCCCGAGCATTTTTGGATTTATTTTATTTTTTTGGCTCAAACCTTCGCTTTTGGTGAGAAACAGCGAAAATTCATGAGAAATCGCGATCCTGTGCTTAAAAATGTTGATACAGGTGTCATGAAACTTTACGTTTTCCTTCTTATTCAGGGTACCTGGCTAAAGAAAACGAACTATGGAAGGGTTAACTAATTCAAGCCTCTTTCAATTACTCATGTATCTGGTACGAATTTATGTGTAGTAACAGATTATATTGGTTTTCACACATTTATATAGACAATACAAGCATTGTTCAGTCACCAAACACATCCACATATGGCACCTTCCTTTATGACATTACCACCTCGTCACTTCTGTTAGTTTCTTGCTCTAGCTTCTTTATTTCTTTGTCCTCCACCTCAGGAATCACTTTCACCGTGAATTTTGTAAAGGGGCAACATACCTTTACTGGGCAGCTTACTGCTAACAGGTGAATTGCCCAGTGTGGGGGGAAGGGGGAGGGGGGGTTAGGTGGGGCCAGGCAGTATCCCTGCTTGACAGCAGGTAGAGGAAGGTCTCCCACATACTGTATGCCTACCAAAAATCACGCATGAAACATGAAAATTGTGCAAATTATGACCCTTGCAATTGCACGATGTACCCGTACATCGATGGGTGTAGCTGTGACAAAACATCGCGACGTACCCATACGTCGATGGGATTCCTCGGGTTAAGAAAGAAATAGTGATAACTGGTGTGTGTCGAAAACTTAATGTAAAATGGGATGGTCCATATTAGGTAGTGGACGAACAATTACCACCACGTGAAAGACGTCCTCCCCCGAGACTGACTGAAGAATGTTGAAGTGTTGTGAAACGGGTTATTGCAGTATCAAGTTAAGTGTTGGATAGGGAAATGTGTGCGGGTCGGACTGTCTGACTGTTGATTGTGTTAGTTCAAAGAGTTTAATCTCGTGTCTAGAGATCATTGCAGTTTGTGTCATGGGCGCAGCCCAGTTTGGTGTGAATGTTATGTTGCTTTAATTCAAGAGAAAACTGCAGAATTCCCTCAAATTACAGTCAACACGGTCTAGGGTGTAACAGTGACTTCAGGATCTGACAGACTCTTGTCAATTACTAGGTGGAGAGCTGGTGACAATGAATGGAGAGTGAATGCGATAGTAGGTTGTATGCATGGGAAGCACACCAGGGACGATCCTAGCAGCGAGAGTATGGGTCAGTCAAGGTGAGACGACCAGGTTATCACCCAGGCAGGAGGTTGGCTGGGGCATATTCTTCCACTGGTTTTCGAGAGTTCATTGGTGATAGAGAAGCGACCCCCTGGGGTACGCAATTTTGCTTGTAGAGCGACATGTGCCACATATGGGAGGAAGAGTTAGTGGAATCACTATCTCATTCTGAACTTCATAGAGTGTTTCACAGTCAAATTTGGTAAGTCCGTCCCGTCCACACACACGTCTCTAAAAATGTAGAGGAATGAACTGATTGTTAGCTTCTGATGTTAAATTGTTTTTCCTCAGAGGATGGATGCGTGTAATGCCATAATTTTAAGGGTAATTTAAGTATAATTTAAGTTAGTATAAGTGTAGTATAAGTTAGTATAAGTGTAATGTAAGTGTGACCTTGAACCCCTAAATATGTTTTATCTGCGCAGTGTAGTGGTTAACCATCAAATTCCATATTCAGGCTTGATCCCTGTTAATATTCATAGTGAAAGTGAGACTCTATTAATCCGTCACGTCCTGACTGATTTCCAACCTCGGATATCCCCCAGTCCCGAGCATTTTCGGATTTTTTTTTTTTTGCTCAAACCTTCGCTTTTGGTAAGAAACATCGACAATTCATAGAGAAATCGCCTTCCTGAGGCTATAAATGGTGCTACAGGTGATGAGTCAGCCTTAGGTTTTCCCTCTTTCTCAGGGTACCTGGCTAAAGAAAACGAACAATGCAAGTTTTAATAATTCAAGCCAATTTAAATTACATATTTATTTATGTATTTGGTGTGAATCTATACGTAGTACAAGACTATATTGGTTATCACACATTTATATAGGCAATAGAAGCATTGTTCAGTCACCGAACACATCCACATATGGCACCTTCCTTTATGACAATACCATCTCATCACTTCTGTTTGTATCTTGCTCTAGCTCCTTTATTTCTTTGTCCTCCACCTCAGGAAACACTTTCACCGAGAATTTCATCATTGGGGCAATATACCTTTACTGGCCAGGTTACTGCTAACATGTGAATTGCCCATTGTGAGGGGGAGGGGGGGAGGGGAGGTTGGGTGGAGTCAGGCAGTATCCCCACTTGACAGCAGGTAGAGGAAGGTCTCCCACATATGCCTACCAAGGATCACCCATGAAACTTGAAAATTGTGCAAATTATGACCCTTGCAATTGCGCGACGTACCCGAACATCGATGGGTGTAGCTGTGAGAAAACGTTGTGACGTACCCATACGTCGATGGGATTCCTCGGGTTAATATAGGAACTAAATAGGGCAACTATGTAAAATGATTGACTTTGTGCATAGAGATCATCCGATTCCCACGATGTGCATAGAATCGTAAATTTAGCAAGCGATTAATAACCTCGAAAATTTGTCTTCGTACTTTGAATTTGAAATTTGTAAGTCAGAGTTGATGATATCTCTTTTTTGTACTATGTAGTAGTGAATAAAAGCTTATTTAAATTCTAATTGCTGATAATAGACATTTGTAACTGCAACATTTGTGTTACACTCGCGTTTAGTCACGTAGGCCCGACAACTGCGACACATGGATACATTTTGTTTTAAACGCTCATTTGTTTAGGCTTCAATGTAATTGTGAATCCCATACACTTGTTACAAAATTTTAAGCATCGTAAGTCAATCCATCCATGTGGCTCGAGTGTAGACATATTTTCCATATCTCTTGTAGTAGGTGAAAAGTCTCTAATGTTGCAGAGTGATCAGTCGAAGATGTAGTCAATCCCCAGGATTAGAACAACCGAGCTTTTATATAAACCGTGCGAATTGCCTGAGACCGGCATAACGCCGTCTCCTTTTCATCGATACAGGTCAGTAACTTTAAAATCCATATATTCCCACTCCCTTTATCTGTGATGTCAATTCTCATATACATCAGTATTAGTAATATTCCCACCCTGCTCCTTTTGAACTGATTAGATAACGCCGTCTCCTTCTCATCGATACAGATTTCCGCTCTTACTTCGTTCGTCTGCCCACACGAGTGTATGAAGCCGTCTGGCTCACATTCACTTCACTTATCGCCCACTAACACTGAAATCCCCCCCCCCTCCCTTTTCTGTTACACATGTATGGGTGCGGGATTGGTTGGTCCACAAGAACATTCCATCCTTTTGTGTTTGGTTAGATGGAAATCTTTGATTCACATGTATTATTTTTTCTCTCTCTCTAAGAACATTGTATATTCACCCCCCACTCCCTTTGAGTAATAGTCCTTTGGTATCGTTCTTTAAGTATTGTGACAATTGGTGTATGATCTTTGANTGGCGGGGGTTAGGGCGACATGGAGGCGATTTGTTTGTGGCCACCTCTTACGGGATTGAGGCGTGTGGCAATAGTTAGACAGATAGATAGTCTGCTGTTTTTAACTGACTGTTCTAAGAAAAAAAAATACTTAATACTATATGCCATCTATATATATATATATATATACAGTATATATATACCTGATTTCTACTTTGATCAGAGGTAATAAAATCTCTAGCACTCATTCGAGCTGGTCGTTTTCATACCTTGACAGATATTGGTTAAGAATCATAGTTCTGATTAATTAAATTAGAAGGAAACACTGATTAACAAAACCATAAAGTACAGTCGAACTCAGACAAATAAATGTAATTTCATTCATACTGGTACTCTATAACCGCTATATCAACAAAAAAAAAAAATCTAGTTACATACTGTATTTGCTCCCAGCAACTTTTCATGCCATGACAGTGCTGTATATTCATAAAAGGTGATTCAGTCTTCTTGCTTTCCTCTTTCAAACTTATGTCTGCATGACGCTGACTCACCATGATTCTCTCTCTCTCTCAAGTGATTTATTTATTTATTTTTAAAGATTTATTATTTTTTTTTAGCCCCAAACGATTTCAAGACCCTCAAGGGGGGAGGGGGCCGCCTCCTCCGCCCCCTCCCCCCCTTCACTATGCCTCTGGAGTAGTATACCATAAAGCTCTTCCTAAATATTGGGCCAGATCCTGCCTTACCTGGTGATAGACAAGCTGCGTCAGGTGCCTGGCGTCCCTGGTGTGTTTGTGGCCGCTGTCTGCAGTGCTGTCCTCAGGTGGGTGTCTAAACTGGCACTTGCATATACCTACTTTGTTCCGTCTAGGTAGGTTCGTAGCATCTCTTCATTTATTATGTGATTCGCAAATTGCACCTAAACATTCTCTTATATACTATTTATGTAATTATGATATGTACATCGCTTACATCAGCAACATACAAGAGGATATAAAGATGTAAAATGCAAAATAAATCGCTACGGAAGAGAAGTTCTAATATATCAAATGCCACTTTGAGTACGATCCATATTCAGTGAGGTAAATCATACCAACAGATACACAAAATGCGCCACAACAAAGGTAATGGTGTTAATGACTCCACTGAATAAGCTGAGCGTCATCAAATACGCTGTACGCATGACTACGCAGCGTAACTAACGTAGCTCTTGGTGTGAGATGCTTTTATGTGCGCAAGATTCTCATTCCGTCACCTCCCATATAATTTTCAGCATAATGGCACAACGCATATCCAGTTCTTGCTGTTACTGCACCTGTGTATTTATCTTGGAACGAAAGGTTAGAAGTGAGAGGGGTCATTTAATCAATATCTCATTCAGGTTGAATAGTCTGTCCTGTAGTGAATACATTCTTAGGTGGAAGATAAACTACTTTAAAAAAAAAAATGGAGTAATGGAATTAGGCACTTCAAACAACGACGTCTTTTAACATTATGGTCGTACTCTTGGCTCCTTTGTGCTTGTTATCTTTACTGTTGTCCCCATGTAAATGTAAAATCTGTCTCATGTAGATTTTAACTTTTTAAAAATATTGTTTTTCTACTTTAAGGCGATTAATTGTACTCTTAGCTTTATAGAGGCTACTACCGATTAGAAACTGAATGAAATTTATATTTAACTCATGCAGTATGAAAGGATAATAATACCAAAAGGCAACTAAAATGCATTAAGAAATACGGTATCTGATACAAGTGGTTAAACACTTCACTATTTTTTTTCCTCTGGAGTTCTTGTAGCCACTCTGTTTAAGATGCCGTTCTCATATGGACTTAAATACTTTCTGGAGGCATGCAGAGCAAAATCTGTACAAACTCAAGTGACGGAAACCTCGAATTGATGTCCAAACAATTTAACAATTGCTTTTATGAAACTTAGTATAAGGAGAGTGAAGTCGAACATACAGTAAAATGGTTCAAAACCCTCTGTCCTTTTCTTTTAACCCGCCGAGTCCCACCGACGTACGGTGCACGTCACTACTTTTTTCCGCGGACAGACCCACCGACGTGAATCGTACGTCACTCAATGGCAAGGCCCGTCGTGTGCACATTATTCAACATTCGCGGGTGATTTTGGGTAGGCATATGTGGGAGACCTTCCTCTACCTGCTGTCAAGCGAGGATGATGCCTGGCCCCACCTGAGCCCCCTCCCCCCTCCCCCCACACTGGGCAATTCACCTGTTAGCAGTAACCTGGCCAGTAAAGATATGTTGCCCAACGGTCTCTCCAATGACGAAATTCATGGTGAAAGTGATTCCTGAGGTGGAGGACAAAGAAACAAAGAAGCTAGAGGGAGAAACAAACAGAAGTGATGAGGTGGTAATGTCGTAAAGGAAGGTGCCATATGCTGGGGTTTTGGGTAAGTGAACAATGCTTTTACTGCCTATATTATTGTGTGAAAACCAATATAGACTTGAACTACACATAAATTCGTACCAAATAAATAAATATGTAATTTAAAGTAGCTTGAATTAGTTAACCCTTCCATATTCGTTTTCTTTAGCCAGGTACCCTGAGAAAAAAGGAAATCATAAGGCTGACTGACACCTGTACCAACTATAAGCTCAGGAGGGTCATTTTATCTATGAATTTTCGATGTTTCTCACCAAATGCGAAGTTTTGAGCCAAAAAAAAAAAAAAATGAAAATCAGTCAGGTTCTGAGGGTGTGTTGGGTAAAAAATTGGTTGGGACTGGACGGGTTAAGATGTAAAATGGCACTGAACATCTTGACTATTTTTAGGCTGATTGTGTACTAGTGAACTATTGTTTCTAAATGCTTTTCAATCGTACTCTTCGGTGATGGAAAATCGTAGCCATATTTTCCCTCCGAACAAAGCCCTGTTATGCAATGTCATCTCCTTGAATGCGATAATGTAAGCTTCAGACTGCGCTTGTGTCCTCTTCATTTAACCATGGAAAGGACATTTATATAAAAGGGGGTAATGCATATGATATTTGAGTCCATCACTTAATAAAGTTTCTTCAAAGTTCAGTAAAATAATCTGGTCATCGAGGTAACTGAATGTAAAATACATATACGTGGTATAATAGTTAAAAGGTAGTTCAAAGCTTGACTAGACTACCTGATGAACCATTCACAATGTGCAGTCCAGAAAATATTGTACTACCGATAAGAAACCTTCATTCCGTCAGAACTCCTCACTGCGACTTCTTTTTATCTGATGATTAGGATATGAGGATGATTAGAAACTATGGATCACAAGTGTACAGTTAGTGACAGAATTTCCTCTTCTGTTCCACTCCATTTTCATATTTTTTTTTTTTTATGTGTCCGACTCTGGGCATAGGCTTTACAGCTTGCTATCAAGGCCCAGCCGTCCTCCTACATACCATACACTTCTACATGTCACCACTTCGGCGCTAACACCCACCGTCCATATTGAATACATGCTAGGGCTGTCTCATACAGGACTGGTGTATTGGTATTAGCGGGGTTATTTTTACGACATGTCGGCGGGTCTTCTGGTAGATCAGTAAAGCCTGATTTAATGAAATTCAAATCCTTAAACTGTTCCCTGCCCCAGCGAGGATTCGAACCTGGGTCCCTCGGGACTGCAAGCCAACTCTCTACCGATCGAGCTACCGCCTCCCCTAAATTGCACATGTAAGCCATTTTCCTCCATGATAAACCATGCCAAAGAAAATCGTCAAGGGAAAACAAAAATAAGCCCATCTCAGCTTAAGAATATTAGCTAACATAGTGAGTATCAAAGGAGGTGATGTATTAACCCGTCACGTCCCGACCGATTTCCAACCTACGATAACCCAAAATCCCAAGCATTTTTTTGGATTTTTTTTTTATTGGCTCAAACCGTCGCTTTTGGTGAGAAACATCGAAAATTCATAGAGAAATCGCGATCCTGTGCTTAAAAATGTTGATACTGGTGCCATGCAACCTTACATTTTCCTTCTTTTTCAGGGTACCTGGCTAAGAAAACTAACTATGGAAGAGTTAACTAATTCAAGCCACTTTCAGTTACGTATTTATTTATGTATTTGGTACGAATTTATGTTTAGTAACAGACTATACTGGTTTTTACACATTTATATAGGCAATAGAAGCATTGTTCAGTCACCAAACACATCCACATATGGCACCTTCCTTTATGACATTACCACCACATCACTTCTGTTTGTTTCTTGCTCTAGCTTCTTTATTTCGTGTCCTTCACCTCAGGAATCACTTTCACTGTGAATTTCGTCATTGGAGAGACCGTGGGGCAACATACCTTTACTGGCCCGTTTACTGTTAACAGGTGAATTGCCTTGTGTGGGGGGGAGGGGGGGGTTAGGTGGGGCCAGGCAGTATCCCCGCTTGACAGTAGGTAGAGGAAGGTCTCCCATATATGCCTACCACAAATCACCCATGAAACTTTAAAATTGTGCAAATTATGACCCTTGCAATTGCGCGACGTACCCGTACGTCAGTGGGTGTAGCTGTGACAAAACATTGCGACGTACCCATACGTCGATGGGATTCCTTGGGTTAAGAGACCTTTTATTTCAGACTGTACGTCCTCATACTATTTCCTGCCTTCCACAGCACCCTGTCCTCCTTTTTCAACTCAGTGGCTTGCACAGTGTGGGAGGACGTGGTCAAACACAGACATTACTTCAGTCAACTCAGTGACACAACTGCCACTAAAGTTGTCAGGTTTTTGTGTAAGTAGTAAGTTATTTTTGGATCTGTGTATTGTGTTCTCTTAGTAGATCATTATGGTAGCTTTTCAGGTCTTTAAACCAAAGTGTCAAGAGCTGCTGCATTTCCTCTGTTGTTTTCATCTTTCTACCAGACAGTTCGTATTGGCGCCATTCCCGTATTTTGTCATCAGTTCACTTCAAGCTTAGCACATTTGTTCCTTGGTCCAGTAGCCCCAAACATGCTTGTTTTTATTCAGATATTTTAAAGGAATTTTTTTAGATCAAACATCAAATCTTACAAACTCATAGATTTTAAGATCTTATGTTTTTCTATGCTCATTAATCATCATATGGCAGTTTGGACAGAAGCCTGTCAGTGGCTGTGTGAAGACGATCGTCCATTCCATCGAGAATTGTGGCAGCTGAATAATTTTCATTTTATTATGCTACCTCAGGATGATTTTAATAATCTCTAGACTAGTATCTTAAATCAAAGGGGGTTAGACAGCCTTATTTAAGCTGTTCAGTAAGAGAGATATTCCACATTAAATGAAAATATCCAGACATACCAAGAACGGACTGAAAGGGTGTACATCATTATATTTTTTTTCTGGGAAATTTTCCCAGGCAATTTGATCTTGCTGGCGACTTTTGGGGGGTTGTCAACAGCTGCAGTCGAAAGGTTCCTCTGGCAGTTTTTTTTTTTTTTTACCCTTCACCCAACAAAGTCAGAGGAGGGTGTTGTTATCACTGCGATCAATAGGTGTCCGTCCGTAGATTTGCATGGCAGGGTGGCTGGCCGGGAGTACAACTTTCATTCCCGGGCCAGAACTCAGAAAGTATTCAGTATAGTCATGAAATTTCACATAGTTATGTCTTACAGCGAACTGGTGCCTTTTGATAGTTACAGTAGAATGCTGTGTCTTAAGTATTTTTATTTTTAATAATGGAAAAAAATTAAATGTATTTTTTCCAGAAATTTCAATGTGTCCTGTGCAAGGAATCTAAAAGACCCAGGTTATGTGTCCTCAAGGCATTCTCCTTATGCCCACCTTTAAAAGAAAAGATGGGCAGGTGAGGGCTGTTATGCACTCAGTTAGGTGTTCAGGGAGGTGGGGAGTATATGCTTGATCAGGTGTTAGGTTGGTACACCGTAGCATTGTCTTTTTTTTTTAAATTGTTGTTTTACTTACTGAGAGAATACCACAAAGATGGAGAAGCCTGGCAATAGCTACCAGGAAGAAGACAAAGAAGGTGAAGAGGAAGAAGAGGACAAAGTGGAAGAAGACAATGAGGAAGAGGACAAAGAGGGAGAAGGGAAAGAGGAAGAAGGGAAAAAGGAATATAAAGAAGAAGGAGAAGAAGAAGAAAGAAAAGAATAATAATAATAAGAACTTAACACTGACATGAACTGCTCAAATTATTATTTAATGAAAGAAAAGCGTTCGGAAGCCGAATCCTAATCTCCCACCAGAACATGCTGTTGACCAAGTCCAAGATTTTGGCCATATCTTGACACCCTGAAGGTTTCATGTTGATAACTTGAGCCGTTCATGAAATACAGTGGTGCTAAGTTGGCAATAAAAACTAGTTGACCTTTAACAGTAATTTTGGACAACTTGACCTTGACCCCGAGTGCCCATTTTCAAATTCGTCGAGATTTTGGCCATATTTTGATACCCTGAAAGTTTCATGCTGATAGCTTAAGCCGTTCATGAGATATAATGGAAACAGAAACACACACACACACACACACACACACACACACACACACACACACACACACACACACACACAAACAAACACACACACACACACACCGACAGACACACAGAGGTGGGCAAAAACATTACCACCCCACCTTGTAAAGGCGAGCGAAAATTATTCCTAATTCTCTAGGTTTTCCGGACTGGAGGAGCCTTCTTGCTTTGCAGTCCTTGTCTTTATCTCATCATCATCATCATCATCTCCGTTTTTCGTCCATCTGTTCCCATATTCAAACTGGGGTTGGACGTGCGATGGCTTTTCTCTACTGCTTCCTATCCTGGACTAAATATTCTCCAATACCCAGTCTTTCAATATCTTGCATTACAACACGTTTCCAGGTCTTCTTAGGTCTTCCTGGCAATCGACGTCTCACCACTTCCAGTTCCTCTGCTGTTCTCACACAGCTCCCTTCCTCACTCCTCCTCATGTGACCAAACCATCTAAGCCGCTTTTGCCTCAAGATGATATCGAGATCCTTCACCCCGCATCTTCTGGCTACCTCCTCACTCAAAACTCTGTCCTCCCATCTCACTCCCGCCATGTATCTTAACATTCTACGATCAGTACTCCTCAGAACATTCATCAGTCTATCTGTCAAAGCCCATGTTTCAGCACCATACTTATATCAATACTGGTTTAATGCAGGCCTCATATATTTTACTTCTGTGTCTCAGTGGTATGTGTTTGTTGACCAGTACAGTAGGCTAGCTATTTCCTTCCACTTTGACCATGCTGACGCCACTCTTGTTCTGACTGATCTCTCCACCCCTGCTTCACAGTCCAATATATCTCCTAGATAGCAGAACTGCTGCACTTCCTGTAGTGTGCCCCCATTCACCTATAGCGCATCCTCTGCTTCATCTCCCTCCTCCTCCTCTCTTCTTATGCAGGCTGGGCAGCGGAAATTTTGCAATCCTCTCAAATTCTGCAGCCCTGAACACCTTCTGTGGCACCACTTATTACACTCCGTGCACAACACTGAGTTCACTCCTACTCCTCTGCCACAGCATCCACATGGCCATTTTCCTGACTGAATTCTTCCTACTGGTTTCTTGCCTGTCACCATTACCTTTGTCTTATCCATATTTATTTTCATTCCCCTCTTCTCCATTCCATTTTTCCTTCTATTAAGCATTTCCACTACTTCTTCCTTAGAGTCTGCTGTCAGCACTAGGTCATCAGCATACAGCAATTCCCATGGGCCTTCCTCCCTACATTCCCGTGTTGCCTCCTCCATTACTATGTTAAACAGCAATGGACTGAGTGCTGACCCTTGATGTACCCCAACTCCTATTCCAAAATTTCCTGATGTTCCTGCTATTGTCTTGACTTTTGATCTTGTATCAATATAGTGAGACATGACAGCTGTAATGAGTCTTTCAGGCACATTCTGTCTTCTCAAGGCCCACTTTATGACTCTCCTTGGTACTCTATCAAAAGCTTTTTCCAAGTCCACAAACACATGGTACGAACATTTCCTCCTCTGTTGAAACTTTTCCTGCAACTGTCTCATGATGAATATTGCATCTATTGTGGATTTACCTGCTCAAAATCCAAACTGTAGGTTATCTATCCTCACTATCTGCTTCAGCCTTCCTTCCAGCACCTTTTCGAATATCTTCATGCCATGCTCAAACTGTCTGACTTCTCGGTACTTTCCACACAGAAGGGCATCTCCTTTGCCTTTATAAATTGGCGTTGTCAAGCTATTTTTCCAGTCTTCAGGTGGCTGTCCTTCTACGAAGATGTTATTAAAAATCCTTGTCAGTTCTTTTACACTAGTACTTCCAGCCTTTTTTATCAGATCAGCTGTTATACCTGTTGGGGCTGGAGCTTTCCTGGACTTCATTTCCTTTAAGACTATCTCCACTTTAGCTTCTGTTACCATTGCAACTGGCCCTTCAACGTTTCCCATCTCTTCTATCTCATAATTATTTTCTTAATTTAACAGTTCCTCAAAGTACCTCTTCCACCTTTCCAATATTTCTGCCTCATCAGTTTTTATTTTCCCATTTTCATCCTTTACAAATTTAGCTCCCACCACGTCTTTCCTCTTCTTCCTCATCTGTCTATCAATTTTAAACATTTTTATTCCTCCTTGTGCACCCTCCAGATCTCTACTCCAAGTTTCCCATGCCACCCTTTTTGTTCTGGCCACTTCTCTCTTTGCCTGTCTTTTCTTTTCATCATATTCTCTTCTGTCATCTTCCCTTCTAGTTCTCTGCCATGCTTTAAATGTTCTTTTCTTCTCACTTATCGCCTGCTTCACCTCCTCATACCACCAGCACGTCTCTCTTTCTTTTCTCCTGTGACCTGTTGTTTCTCCACAGACTTCCCTCGCAGCCTCTGTTATATTATTCCTGAAGTGTTTCCAATCGCCTCTCTGTCACTCAATTCTTCTCTTAAAACTCTCTTCAGATTGTAGTCTTCCCTCCTCATCCTTCAACTTCCACTCCTTTACTCTTTTAACACCCTTCCTGTTCTTTCTTCCTATCATATTTTCCACTCTCACATCCATAGCTAATAGTCTGTGTTGTGGTAGACATGGTGAAGCATGTCTACCACAACAGTCTTTCACTTTAATATCTTGCTCCTTTCTCATCAGCCTAAAATCATTTTGAGTTTCTACACTTCCATTTTTGTAAGTTATCAACTTCTCTCTTTCCTTTTTGAACGTTGTGTTTATAATTTTCTAATCCTTACCCTGGCAGAACAGCAGTATCCTCTCTCCCTCTATATTTCTCTTTCCAAAGCCGAAGACTCCCATAACTTCCTCATATCCTCTCCGATCAGTACCAATGTGTCCATTCAAGTCTCCAGCAATGATCATTACCTCAGGGTCGGGTACTCGTGCAACATCATGAGTAAGATATCGTACCGTACACTCTTTTTTTTTTTCTATGCCTATCAGATGACATTTATATCTATGTTACTTGTGGGTCTACAGAATAATTGTAAACATTCAACAGTTGTAATGTATTAATGTTGTAGTCGTGGCGAGCGACTCTGAGGTTGTCATTATCGTGCCCTGGCAACCTACCCAACAACGGTGCTTCCGATTTCGTGTATAATATGACAACGCATGTAATTCGTGTATAATATGTTTGTGTATAATAGTATTCTTGTATGATATATTAGTGTACAGTAATATGATTCAGTTATAATATGATACAAAATCGGACGAACTGTTTACAGGTAGGTTGCCAAGGTACGATAATGGCAACGTCAGTTACATGCGCCGTGACTATAGTATTGGTTCTCTCTCCTCCGTTTAGAAACATACACAAGTGTGTGTGTGTGTGTGTGTGTGTGTGTTTAGCTAGACAAACAGATTAGTACAGTGGTTCTTAACCTTTTCGCTACCACGCTCCCTCTAGTAGTTGGTCTTTCTCTCCACCCCCCCCCCATGCATCTTCAACCAAATTGATAAAATTCCCTCCAAGATTTTAAGGAAAACTTAAAAAATGGGTGTTTTTAGTCTTTCTATTGAGCGTGAATTCTGTGCAAACAATACTGTATACCCAGCATATTTAATGAGGTTACTCTCTTACTAATTTAATAAGATACTTGACTCTGCTTCTTAGCTATCAGATCTTGAATGCGTTGTCGAATGCCAGAGGGTGCACAACGTAAGTCTCCTTCAGCGTTCAGCCTGTTTCTGTACTTGGTCTTGACAGCAATGAGCATGGAAAATGCAGCTTCACAAAGATACGTGGATGCAAACATTGTCAGAATCCGAAGAGCTTGATGTGAAATCCGAGGGTAAACAGGAAGGTTCTTGACCCAGAACGTCTCAAGATCCAGTTCTTTGAAGTCTTCCTCAGCTGAGGAGCTGAACTTCAGCTCAAGAAAATACTCTTGCACTTCATCCGAACATCAGCTACCTCACATTGAAATGGATTCCTGATGAATTTCCAGGTTTCACACTTCTCGTCTATATCTGGGAAGTATCTGATTAATTCTGCTTTCAAGTCACTCAGATGAGTGATTATTATTATTATTATTGTTATTATTTTTAAACTCAGATTAAAGATAAATGTGAATGAAATCAGAATCCAAGTTACTAAAACTGGTTGTATTTCCATCCTGAATTCATCTCCTGATGTCGAGTTCGGCCTTGTAGGCTCGAATGGTGTCGTGGTGCATAATGATGTTGATGTTTTCCCTTGTAGTTTAAGGCTGATTGTACTCATCGTTTCGAAGATGTCCACCAGGTAAGATAGAGAGAGCAGAAAGCCTTCAGACTGGACCTTGTCGTGGAGATCTGCTTTCTGCTCTGAATCCTAGAAGTATTACTACTTCTCGTAGTTCATAAAGCCGTCCAACCATATTTTGTATTTCACAGTCATCTTGATGTTTGCCACGCTCATGTCAAGAGAAATGCAAATATGTTTAGAGAAATTCCTACTTTTTTCCCCGGGCGCACGCCCCCCCTGAAACTTACTCACGCCCCCAGGGGGGCGTGCCCCCAAGGTTAACAACCTCTGGATTAGTAGATGAATAGATAAACTGAGACAGACAGACAGACAGGCAGACAGACATACACAGAGAGACAGACAGGCAGATAGACAGACAGGTAGACACACATACAAATAGAAAATAGATAGATAGATGGATAGACAGATAGATAAACAGACTGACAGACACACAAACAGATAGATGGATAGATAAAATGACCGATAGCTATTTTCACAGCTCAGTCCTTACTCATGACAGTTCTTCTTGCACAGCTGCCTTGGTCGGGGTGATATCGGTGGGCATGGGTCTGTTAATGAGCAGCCTGGGCAACATCTTCCCCTTATATCAGAGTCTCGCTGGTGCTTTGGGCGGACCTCTGACGGGAATCTTTTTGGCTGGCATCTTCCTACCGTGTGTTAATGGAAAGGTAATGGTGTGATTCAGTGTGGAGAGAGAGAGAGAGAGAGAGAGAGAGAGAGAGAACTGTTTCCTGACAATTCTATGCACGTACCTTATCTAATTTTCTGTATATGGTTCTCTGGATGTGTAGATACATTTTTTTTTTNCAGTGACTAGAATGCACAGACGATCTGCACATGTTCATTCCAGAGAGAGAGAGAGAGAGAGAGAGAGAGAGAATTTCTGGCACTGTCCATTTCTGGGTTTGATTCGGTATGGACGGCCCTTTCCTTGAGATGTAGATTAAAAAAAAAATATGTATCAACACATCCAGAGAATCACATACAGAAAGTTAGATACGTTCATAGTACTGTGAGGAAACAGAATTACCTCTCTCTCTCTTGAATGAACGTGTGCAGATCATCTGTGCGTTCTAGTCACTGCCTGTCAACACGAACTCAGTTTCGGTTGTCTTCGGTGATATCGTAGCACCTCTTCTTTAGTGATTTGCTCTACTCTTTACCTTACAGTATCATCGTTTATGTTACTGATGGAAAATGTTGATTAAAAAAAAAAAACTAAGCTAAAAGAGAATGCTGAAGTGTAATACGGAAAATAAATCACATAGGGAGAATTATTTCGCATCCTGTGCAACCTAGAATTCAACCCATGGAACCTGTTTGTGGAACTGTAGTGTTTCGCTAGTCTGTCTTGCTTATTAGTTTGTCCTGCGTTTTACGTCTAAATATCTTAAATGATACTGATGCAATTGTTATGTACCAGTAAAGTGCGCCTTGTGAGCGCGTGACGAGCGAAGGAACACCATGTTATCACAGACTCCCTCTGATATAAAATTACAAGTGGAATATCCAACATTTAATTGCTAGAGATGATGCCAAAAACACAGTGTTACGAACGAAAATCTTTTCAAATTTGATTTTGTAACTGAGGCGTTCACCGATCAGCGCCGAACACTCTTTGAAAACTCCAGATTCCATGGGGTTCCTACCCGGCTATGGGTGAGTTTTTAATTGATAAAATTTATTGGATGAATGTATCAAATGCAGAAAGAATTTTAACTGTACTTCACATAGGAGCAATGTTATTAGCTTCTGCCCAGCTTGACGGTCCGGTCGAGCTGAGCCAGGCGCTCATTTCCAAACAACTGAGAGTAAATATTGCTCGCTCGCTTTGCTTGCCCGCTCGTAATAATAAATACAGAAATGAGGTAGAAGAGAAGCCTAATATGTATTATGTCAAGCACATTTCTAAAGAACTGGTGCTATGAAGCCTGATACGGCTCTTAGATTACGACCCATGTTAAGTCACTTCGAGATCTTTCGCTACACCTCCCACGTCAAGATTTATTCTGAAATTCCACTTCATAGTCCTGACCGATGCTATCGATGCAAAACTAAGAAAGTAATAATACGATATAAATAACATATAAGATGATGGCAAGGTGTAAGATGCAAATTACATTGCTTAGAAGGTAATCTCAGTCATGGACTCGACTCAGTCATTTATTGAGACCGTAATTATACCACACATTATGGACTTAACAGCTATTCGGCCACTATGGAACGTTTAACACTTCCTGCTTTTTCACATAAAAGTTATGATTTCCTCTCAAGGAAATTAGGTAATTTAAGAATGACTCCAAGTGTTCAGATGTCGTTCGTTTGGAATGAATGTAAAGAGAAGGCTGAATGAGGGCGTAGTGGTGCCAACTGCATTATATGGGGCTGAAACATGGAATATGGGTGCAGCGGAGAGGAAGAGTTTGAATGTAAGGAAGATGAGGTGTCTGAGGAGTATGTACGGAGTGACGCGTATGGATCGAGTGAGAAATGATGAAGTGCGAAGGAGAACTGGAGTTATGCAGCAGATGGCTGGACGAGTTGAAGAGAGAGTTGCGATAGTTTAGGCATATGGAGAGAATTAATAAAGAGAGATTGATGAAAAAGATAACTGGATCGGATGTGAGAGGTGTAAGACTGTGAGGAAGACACCGAATAGGATGGATGGACAGCCTGAAGAGAGCATTAGATGCGAGAGGGATGTCTGTAGTGCAAGGAAGAGTGGCTGCGTGTAATAAGGATGACTGGAGAGAAATTGTGAACGAGTGAATGGTGACACGGCCCTGAGGGGATATTCTCCCGCATTTGGTCTGATCAGCTGATCAGGTCAGGTGCAGGTGCAGGGGTAAACCAGCTCTGCTGTCGGTCCCTGCTGCGGTTGTCGCAGATTGCACTGCATAATTGATCCTCTTGCAGTGTTGTGCGTGACGATCTGTCCCCTCTCCACTTAAGACTAAGATATGAGTAAAGACAGACAGAAGAATGATCCTGCTTAACTAATGTTTGCACAACATGTATTAACTGCATGAAGTCAGCGATGCATTTTATATTTCCTTCTCATTTTTTCTATCTGTCTATATATCTATCTCTCTGTCCTCCGTCATTTGGCTGCCCTTACTCCAACTCACACCCCTATTCTTATTAAACTTCCCACACCAGTTCTCCATCTCTTTTGGCTCCTCTTCTTCCTATCTCTCTCCACCTCTTACAAAACACTTTTAGCCAGTCTCTCATTTTCCATCATCTCAAACCACTAAACTATCAAAGAATTTAATCATTTTATGGACACCGTCATATGGTGAAAGTGCAAATAAAAGCAAAAAGTAACTCCTAAAGCAAATATAATAATGTGGTATTTGGAAGAACTAAAAATACACCAATGGATTCGAGGCGATAATTAAATATGCTGATATTATTATTAGTACAAGTATTATTATTATTAATAGTAGTAGTAGAAGTAGTAGTAGTAGTACTAATAGTAGTAGTAGTAGTAATAGTAGTAGTAACAGTAATAACAATAGTAGTAGTAGCAGCATTTTTATTGTTGTTCTTGTTTTGTTACTGTTGTGGTGGATTATTGTTCATTTACTTGTTTCTTATTTTTTCGTGGGTCTGTCAGGGTGCGACGATCGGGCTGCTTGGATCTTTCGTCTTTTCCATATGGCTGACGGTCACCAAGTTCCTGAACGGCAGTGGATCACCTCAATTGCCTCTGTCTACAGCTGGCTGCTTTAACTCTACCTTGAACTCTTCTGCACTCCAATCTACACTCGCCACTACCAACTTTACTGCTCTCATTCCTACAGCGACCTCTACTTTCGCGGAAGACGCCTTTTCACTGCGGTTGGTGCACATCCATGTTTCAGTTGGGCTAACACCATTTGGTTAAAATGAGTCAACATAATATGGAGTCAATCCTCCCCCCAAAAAAGGGTTTTTCTGAAAAGTACTTTGAAATTTCATAAGCACAACAACATCTAGATCATATTGCTTTATTTTTGATAAAAGTGATTAAAAAATGTAGAAAAACTCTGCAAAATGAAAATAATTCTAGAGCAAGCAAAAACAAAATAATAATACGTTGAAATTCCAGTTCTACCTAACAGTGAAAACCTTTAAAAATTCGAGTAAACCCTTCCGCACTAGTGGTCCATCAATCAAAGACGCTGAATCCCACAATAATTTGGTCAAAGCTTGAAAAAGGGATGGTTAAATTTATGCACAAGATTAATTCAAAACATATTTAGAGTTAACATTTCATTCTAAAACTTTGGATTCAGGTAGTGAAGGCCATGACGACTCGAGCCGATTCGAATCATTTCGAGCAAGTCAGTCCATATTAAACACTTGTTTTGTCTAAATCTGTTAAGTGAAACTAAGCATTATATTACCCAAGACTTTCAAAACTTAATTCTTTGCAAGTAGGGCCAAATCCTATTTCCTGACCTTCAGAACAGATGACTTTACCTTGTTTAGGTCATTATCAGACAGTTATTATCAGACAAGAGATCTCCATGCAGGCAAAGGGTTAAAGACACCGGAACCTAAGTCGGACTCCACGATCTCCCCACTGTTTTTATATGTGTCATAGCAGTTTTGATTCCCTCACAGCAATTGCATTGTTTTACTTGCCCTGTCAGATATCAGTATACAAGATGGACACCCAATTATTTCTCCTGCTTGGCATTTTTCTGGTATTAGAAGATTTTGAATTAAAACACTGAAACACCCAATTTGGGCAACCTACAATGCCCACTGCCTTCTCCCCCCGCTCGTCGACCTGCCCCAATTCCTTCTGCTGCTCCACCTTTTGCTTGCATCTTAGAAGTCTACCTGCAACACTCATCTTTGCAGCATAAACTTACCTAAGGTTTTCTCACCACCACCCAAGTCTTTCGTAACCACTCCTAGAATGAATATTGACTCCATGGCCGAGAGACATCTGAGTGTCTCCTGTGCATTACAAAAGTTATTCTCGGGCATGGAAGCATATGTTCCTTCCTCTCATCCTCTGACTAAGGCAAAAAAATTTTAATCACGCTCTGTCTAACTCTTTCCACAACAAAGAGGAGGCCTAAAAAAGGTACTAGCGCCAACTCACCCCTGAATTTCGTCTCCCTTCTTTTTCTGCCCGCTATCGTGCTAAGTCTGGTGTTTGCTGCGCCAAGAATGATTTCGTTCGTACTAAATACTCTCACTTTTTTATTTCTTGCACATTGTCAAAACCTTTTTAAGAACTTTATTTCATCCTGCTTCTCTCCTCGAGTCTGCTTTGACCGCTCTATAACCGTTATTTCTGTGGAAAGGCAAAACTCTTTGCCCAGACTTCTCCAATTCCTGCCTGGTCGATTTCGGTATTGTTTCTTCAACTCTTACGCCATCTCACTTCGTCGTGAATGACGATACATAGTTTTAATATGATGTATTTTCTGCCCTTACTGTCCTCCATACAGTCAAGGCGCACGAACTGGTGGGGCTCTTCCCGTTATTTTCAAGAACTGTACTTCGGTGCTTACGCCCTATCTAGGTTATTTTTTTTTTCCACGTTGTTTATCGAACCGTACCCTTCCTTCTTAGAGGACGATTTCTCTCATTCATCCTGTCCCCCAAAGTGGTGGTCGTTCCCAAGCATCTGCTAATTGCCCTATTGTTGTAACATCCTGTTTCTAACGTTTTCATATCTGTTCTTAACAAAGCCATTTTATAGCACTTATCAAGCCTTCATTCTCATTGCCAGTGTGGGTTCCGCTAGAGACGCCTCATTTGCGATCTTCTCACCTTTTCAGAATCCTTGTCATCCTCATGTTTGGGCTTTGGCCAAAGCTTGGCCATTGCACTTGACATCTCACGGGCATTTGGTCAGGTTTAGTATAAGTCTATAATTTCGAAACTGCCCTTCTACTGTTTCTTCCCTTTTGTCTATCCCTTCATCTTTTTTAGTCGTTTTATAGCGTCTGCTGTAGATTACCACCGATCATTATTAGAGCTGACAATAGTTTGATCCTCAAGGTTGTGTCCTGTTATCATCCTATACTTTCTATTCATATTTGACCTAAGCTGTAAAGGTAACACTGTCCACTTGCACGCTAATGGTTCCAGCGTTCTTTTCAGTCCACTTCTCACAACATTCATCACATCAGATATTTCAATAAACATGGAATTAGGCCATGACACACCGAATTTCTGACTTGGCACATACCTTTGCTATCTTTGATTGAGGTAAAAATAACCTTATTTTGCTTAATGCATCGAAAACTCGGCTCATACATCTTTCGACATGCCAAAACCTTCCACAGGAGTGTCTTTTAATATTCAACAATCCTGTATCTTCTCTCAATAATCTTGGGGTTTCTGTCTCTCGTGAGTGTTCATAGTAACTTCATATTACCTCCAGCAAAATCTGCTTGCAAGATATCAGGTGTTAAATGACTTCGTTGTCTTCTTCACCACGGCGCAGCTTTTGAATTTATACAGGTTTTTTTTTTAACTGTTGTGTGGAGTACAAGTTCCTTGCGTCACAGGATGCTTCCCTGCACGCATCTCTACTCGACGGGTTGGAGTCAGAGGCATGGAATCACAGGCTTTTCGTCTCATTAACTCTCTGCCTCTTACTGACTCCCTTCAGCCTCACTCGTAGGAGCATTGTTGAATTTCTGTCTCTTTTCTATCACTACTTCATTGATTACTCATTTTCTGAACCATCTGATTGTGTCCCTCCCCCATTACGGTGGGCACGTTTGGCAGCAAACTCTCAACCCTTAGCTGTCCAGTTCTTTAATGCGAAAGTTAATCATTACCCCCAGCCCTTCATGACAGTATACAACAGGACAACTCTAGAACTTTCTTCCTTTGCCTGTATATCATTCGTCCTATGAAGAGGCTATTTAAGTGCAGTGTGAAGAAATATCTCAGAACGAATGGATTTTTACTTTGGCTTATCTTTCTTAAAGAGAACATATTTACATGGTTCTACCCTTTGGTTGGTTCTTCCTTACATTAACAAATAAAAGAGTTTCTCAAATAACGCATAATACTTTTCCATAAACTTCCCATCGCTGTGCAAAGGTTCACAGTAACTTTAATGGTTTTCGAGATCATCAAGTTTTGGTGTGTTCCACCGCCAAACTGTAAGTATGAGTGTTCTACCATGCTGTGCTTGATAGAGTATAAGTTTATACTGTAGGTGTCTTATTTTTTCTTCTAGACTCATGTTTTTCTTTTCTTTACAAAGCAATTAAGTTGAGCAATTCAACTTGGCAAACCGGCAGTGTGCCTATCATAATGCAAGGGGATTTGTGATCTCTCGCTCTTTTCCCCAAACACTCTTCTACTCATTCTTAAAATAATAGACTATCCTGAGGAACACCATTTAAAGAAGTCTAAGTCGAACAATGGCATTAAAGTACAATATTGAAAGAAGGGTTATAATTTCAAATAAAAGACACGTCTGCTAAGAGTAACAATAAAAGAGTGTTGAGTATTATTTGCGACGTATTAGCCACATGAATGCCTAGTTGCACATTCACAGGTTAGCCTCCGCAATTTAATCTGTTAATGTATACAACAAATATTAGTCATTTTTAACCCTTTACCCGTGGGGATGTCGGAAGCGCACCATGCCCATCCTGCGGGGCAAATTCGCACCCCAACTGACTTTAAAAAAATATTTGCCAAAGTCAGTTATTAGTCCTAGAACATTATAATTATATTTGCTTATGGCACATATATTCAGCTTTCTCCTGGGATGTTTTTTTTTAGCACTCGTCGACTACTGTAGGACTTGTGGAGACTTCTGAATTTGGGTAACTAAGTCTCCACTTTACACTTCCCGACATCCCATAATATGAATACCACTGCCTGATATCATCACTAGAAACACTATTCAATGATTTCGAAGTAGTTTGGAATCCATACTAAAAAAAAAAACACTGTGAAAGCAATGTAAAATACTAGCGCGTACGAGCCTCCCACTCGCGCTAATTCGTCGCAGGTATTCTGTCACTTCTTACTCATATGCACACACTTTATTATTTCTAGTACTTTATTACACTTATATATATCTACAGTCCTTTACTGCTTCCCACACGATGTTTAGTAGGGGTAGAGATCACAGGGCCTTTTATAATGGGCGCAAAAGCGGCAGAAATGGAGGGGCGCGACTGCGACGTGATTTCACCTTGAAGGACGACAGTGAAGTGAATGTACTGTACGTATCTCGGTAGCCAAGGGTTGAAAATGTCAGCTGCTAATGTATATGCTAAGAAATAAGTTGTAGGAAATCTAGACAATACATAATAAATTAGGTAGTTCCAGGTGAATATAAATATCACTCAGGCTTCTCCCTTCCTTTCTTATATACATTTATATTACGAGAATAGCTCATACAGCATATTTCACGGGGTAAAAAGCAGGGGAAATTAGTGAACGAGTGCAAGTTGGATGTTGCCAAGTGATAATTAGCCAATTCAAGGTGTATGGCACTATCAATGACCTTATTGTTTTATTTATATATTATTTGGTATAAGAATTTCGCATAGGTCTCATTTCAATGGATGAAATCAGTGGAAAAATCCAGGGAAGAATTGCGTAGCGCAGAGCAGCTGAGCAGAAGACACGAGAGGGTATTGAAGGGGAGGTAGGGAGGGGAGTCTAGAGTGGGGGAAAATGGCTAAATTGTCAACAATGGATGGGAGTACTGATGACATTAGCAGCTCTGACTATTGTTGGACATTGGCAGTGCTGATAGATGATACAAGTCACCACCTGAAAGCCCGGGCAAATTCAAAACAACACAAAATCACAAAAGTGACACCTCACGGTATGATCCATTGCACCCGAGCGTCACAGAAGTGACGACCTGCGGTTAAGGGGTTAAGGCAGGGTTATTCCTAAAATTCATTGGAGCAAGTGACAAAACACATGAAAAGTAGCCTATTCATCATTAGCAGTGTTAATGCTTGACCCTCCCAGGGGCAGGCCTACTATCAGGTATGTTTCCAAATCAGCCCTTTGCAACAACACCAGAGCAGTCTACACTGCCCAACTGTAATACTGGAACTGTCATGTGAACATCTTGTTTACAGCCTCTCTCTCTCTCTCTCTCTGTCTATGAAATATATACTTATATCCTTGAAATAAAAAATAGGGTTAAAATGATAAGCAGTGAATGTAAAAACGCGATTTTTTTTTTTTGCTTGTAGACCTCTCCATGGTTGTTCAGTCTATGTATGGATGGGGTTATAAAAGAGATACAGGGTCGGGCAGTGAATGTTGGAGTGGCCCTAGTGAGAGAGGGCAGTGTCTGGAAACTCCCTGTACTGTTTGCAGATGATACTGTGCTGTTGAGTGAAGACAAAGGGGAGCTGCAAGGCTTGGTAGATGAGTTTGGGAGAGTGTGTAAGAAACGGAATCTAAAGGTGAATGTAGGGAAGAGTAAAGTGATGGACTTCGAGAGAAGAGAAGTCAGTGAATGTACAGTGAGATTCGATGGGGAGGATATGGAGAATGTGAGTGCATTTAAGTACTTGGGTAGTGTGATGAGTAAGGATGGAAGTCTGGAGGGTGAAGTGCTTGAAAGGGTGCAGGAGGGAAGGAAGGTTGCTGGTTCCTTGAAAGCAGTGATAAGAAACAGGGAAGCGAACATGGAAGTGAAAAAGTTGCTACATGACAGTGTTGTGATGCCAACTCTAACATATGGAGGTGAAGCTTGGACCCTTTTGGAGGGACAGAAGTCAAGAGTGAGAGCAGTGGAAATGAGTTATTTGACAGGAGCATGGGGAGTCACACTAACAAATGAGGAAGTGAAGGAACGTTGTGGTGTGGATGTGGACGTGATAGGAATCGTTAGGAGAAACACGTTAACGTGGTTTGGACATGTGGAGTGGATGGAGAGTGAGAGACTGATGAGGAGAGTGTATGTGAGTGAGGTGGAGGGGGGGAGAGGGAGGTGGAGGGGGGAGAGGGAGGTGGAGGCTGAGGATGAGATGGAGGGATGGAGTGGAGAGGTATATGAGAGAGGGGGGTGTGAGCTTGGAGCAGGGCAGTGAAATGGCGGGGGACAGAGCGACATGGAGGCGATTCGTCTGTGGCCACCCCTTCCGGGATTGAGTCGTCTGGCAGTAGATAGATTGATAGATAGACCTCTGGCATCTCATAGCAATCCATGCATTTCTTTCTGTCTGTCTCAATGTGGTTTTAGAAGTGAAAGGGGAAACATTAATTGCCTTCTTTTTCTCCTTCCCCTAATCCCACCTAATTAACGGTACACAACTATATGAAACAACATATATTTCTGTGTAGTTCTTTCGTGCCTTCTAGAGGGTTCAGGAAATATAGTGAACACTATTCTAGTTTTACAGAATACTTACATGTGTACAAACTGGCATTCATTGGTTTGATTTCAACTTTGTGCTAGATCCCACATTACCTCATATTCCCCAGCCCCTCGGCTTAGGGCACTGGAGGTAGTGTACAAGGGTTGAAAATTTTTGTACCTCACATCAAGGACATGGCTAAAGTTTCCTAAAATAGTCTGGTCTGAAATACCAACTTAACTGTTGGCAGTATCTGTTTCCCTTTTGTTTGCTTATATACACCTGAATTGTCTGTGGGTTTAAGTTTTTGAAATATTGTTGGCTGGAGAAGGACGGTGGCATCAGAGTGCTCAAAGCATTATTTGCCAATGTCACCATTTCATAGGAAATTTTTGGTGTTTTCTCCTTCTTCAAGTTTCTTTATCCATTGATCAACAGGTGTATGTGTAGTATGACAATAAGTAAAACAGTAATGTTTTCAAGGTGTGATACGTTCCCTGCATTTTTGGAGAGATACTTTTCAGATTCATTTTTTGTGTGTCTTTCTGAAGACAGTGGCATCCCAAATAGATATGATGAATATGGAAATCATTCACATAAAACTATTCAGCCATGTTTTGTAAACCTGATGAATGTGAATTTAATTTTTGTATAACTCCTTAACCGCCGTTCATCACTTTCGTGACGGTCGTGTGCAATGGATCATACCGCGGGGCGTCACTTCAGTGACTCTGTGTTATTTTTAATTCCCCCAGGCTTTCAGGTGGTGACTTGTATCATCTATCAGCACTGCCAATGTCCAACAATAGTCAGAGCTGCTAATATCATCAGTACTCCCATCCATTGTTGACAATTTAGCCATTTTCCCCCATTCTAGACTCCCCTCCCTACATCCCCTCCATTAATTACCCTCTCATGTCGTCTGCTCAGCCGCTCTGCGCTAAGTAAATCTTCCCCGGAATTTTCCACTGTTTTCCTCCATTTAAATGAGACATATGCCCTATTCTTATACAAAATAATATATATATAAATATAAAAAATAAGGTAATTGATAGTGCAATACACCTGGAATTGGCTAATTATCACTTGGCAACTTCCAACCTGCACTCGTTCGCTAATTTCTCCTGCTTTTTTCCCCGTGATATATGCCGTATGAGCTACTTTCGTAATATAAATGTATATAAAAAAGG